>GL379858.1:1630-21031 GCA_000143925.2 Caenorhabditis brenneri
TCATATCTGTACTTTCCCATAGCCGTGAGAAAAATAATAAACTTAATCCATCTAAAACTGAGCTCAAATTATTTGCACAGATTTGCTCTCCCAGATGCATTCATCACGCAGAACGTATGTATATACAAAACCCTTTCCTATAGATACACCCTTTAAGAGCATCCTTCATCCCATTTAGCCCATCTCAGTAGATGAACACCCTTCTTAGGGGCTCATCCAATTTTATTACCCCCCACGCTTTTGAACACTGCTCGCTCCATAAAGTTTACCACAAGCATACATTTTTCTGCAGATAAGTTCCACCCATTGTTATATTATCTGATCTAAGTAACTTGAGAGTAGGCTTTTCCTCTCAAAATGCATGTTTCAAGTAAGAGTGAACGCAAAAAAGAACAGCTGGATATGAGTAAGAGTACAGATCAGATAGACTGGCATTTGAGATAATAGAGTATTTTACTTTAACTTTATTGACTGGTTCTGGAACCCCTCAACCAACTATGACATCATGAAAGTGATGTTAATATCCGGTGTGCTTGATAACAGGTCATCTATATGTTTCATGGACAATACAGCGAAAAAATCTATAGATCAAATATGAGTCAAGTCTGACGAATTCCTTTTGTTTTGTATCAATCCGTTCCGAGAAGTGGCATTTTGTAGGCCAAATAGCTTGGCGTATTCAGAAGACAAATGTAGTTTGCCTAATGATAGAATTCTCGAAGAATGGAGATGTCGGAAAAATGGATATATGAGTCAGTAATTCATTTTTGATTCTGTTGGTTGTGTTGCCAGAATTTTGTTTTTTTCTCTCCGAGAAGATTAAATTCTAGAATATTTGATTTATTTTGAATGTGTGTTGTATGATGCTGGTGAAATGGAAACTGACCATTTTCTAGTTTTGGCCATGAGTTACTATCTCAAAGTTAGAAAAATATCCCTATCGATCATCGAAACTTTGCCGATTCTCACAACTCCGCACTCCTTTTCTGTTGTACCTCGTGCTCCTCGATTCCTGATGCCTTTCCGAGTTTTCCTCCAAAATTATTTCTTATCTCCGCCAGCTACTTTTTTATTGGCAGCTAGAGGTAGTTCATGCCATTTTGACACTGTTATCAGTCAGTTTTCTCTCAAAAAATGAAAAGAAAAGTATAGAAAAGGAAGCGAAATTTCGCGGAAATGTCTCATCTATTTTGGTCATAATTGTTCAGAAAGATATAAATCAGATGACCAAAGAATTCTATCAGAAATCAAAAATTGTTTGTTTATTGATGTTGGCCAGTGGAGAGAGAGGGGAATACTGTAAAGTTTCATGTGAACTTATCAGACCTGCAACATTAAGACTTGTCATAGTAGGTCAAATAGTAGAGGCAATGGAGAAAAGGGACAAAGAGTTTGAGGCAGGGTGGTTTCAATGTGTAAAATTATTGATTTTTAATTTTTGTTGTGACGTGTTTTTCCTTTTTTCGTTTGTTTTTTGTACCCTCTGTCACACCACTTTGCACACATACTCGGGTGTCATTTTGAAGTTTTTTTGATCGGTTATCTTTTAACTGGACTGTTGGAAAAGTCGTATTTTGAACTTTTGGGATCATTTGTTGTAAGGAAAAAGGAAAATAAGAGCTTCGGTAAACTCCATAAGCTCCTGGAGCAGTTCATCTGGGAGCCATTATGCTCGAAAATGTGGATATTTCCATTAACCTCCTAGTTGTGTATTTCCGTGTTCAAAAGTTCAGCATTGACTGTGTGCATGACCTCCTAGGTATCGTTTCATAGAAGGAAGTTCACAGTTTTTATGGGTGCTTCGCGGCGTCATCAAAAAAGTAACGTGGATGACTTGCTAGAAAGGTTTATGATTCCGAGAGGGTGTGGTGTGCTAAAGTGGTCAAAATTTAAGAGCGGAAGGTACAGTAATCTTGATATGCTATTTGATTGCGAGCGCTACCAATTTTAAATCAGCCTGCCTTACTCCGTCTGTATAATTTCATGCTCACTCTATTCAGTCCAGAAACTATTCCTCATAGTTTCATGAGCAATCAACTGGTTCCTTTCAAATGTTGTTTACTTGTAACACAGACGGTCTGAAAATAACTAAGTGTTCCGATTATCTAATTTACATCCTCAATAATTCTTCTCCGTCCTTCACATTCTATGCAACATGAGTCACGGGACCAGACAACTATCCCTTTCGACATATCCTTTTGGAAGGTCAAGTGAAGCATCCCGTCACGAGAAAGCATACAATTTGATTAAAAATTCTCAGCTGGACATCAGGAGAATACTTTGTTCCTCATGTGTCCTCGAACACGTAAAGCATGTGATGGTGGTACGAAAGAGTCAATGGGTACTTATCGAGGAGACAGCTGATTTATAGTCTTTTGGTTTTTGGATTCTTTTTTTTTTGTCTGAAATCTTGAGAAAAGATGGTAAGCGGGAGGACTCTCTCTTTTAGAAATGAGCGTTCTTCAATTCCTAACGAATTTTGCGAGCCACGTCACCTGGAATTTCTATTTCGGTTGACGACATTTTGTTTTCATTCACTCAGCGTGTCCTCCAGCACATTTAATTATCCTCTCTTCCAGCTGCTGTGTTGGTTTAGCTCTCTTTTATATATTGCTCTTTTTTGAATTGCCATCGCTTGAACTGGAGTATTAAAATGAGCAAAGAAATGAGAATTTCTCGAGGGTTCAGTCCGATTTTCGGGAAGTTTTGCTGCAACAAAACCTATTATCCTAGTCAATTTCCAATCCTGTTAGCTTTGCTCTTTTGCCAAAAGCAATTCGAACACATTTCGAATTCACATCCTTTCTCCCCATTTTCTCCCAGTTTCCCGCGTCTCTATTTCTCGTCCATTCAAGTCTCCAATTCGATCTTTTTTGGTTCTATTCTCTTCTCTCCTCCAAGTCCAAAAATAGTGAATCCAAGTTTCTGTTTTACTTCTTCTTTGCATTCAACAGAGGGCATTCCCGGGGTCTGCTGCCATCGCCGCCCCCATATGTTTCATCTCTTTCAACTCTTCTAATTCTCTTCTTCTTCTCTCTATTTTCATTTTCACCATGTGTGTTGTCCTCTTCTTCTCCTCCTCCATAAGAGAGAGTGTCTGATGCAATGCCGCGTTCATCGCTATCACCTCCTCCCATCATCTTCTGACTCCGCCCACTTTTCCATTTTCTCCACGGGTTTATATAAAGGAAAGCGTTTCGTCTGTATATAGTACAGGATGTGATGGTATTCCGAACACTTTTTCTCTTTTTTATTCCACGTGGTATAACACGTGGAATAGTATAGGAAATGCTTGTTTATTCCTGTCTAGTCTAGGAGGTCTATAAAGTCTCAGAGAGCTGTTTTTTACTGGAAATCTTCCAGGTTTTCAGAAGTCTTTAAGGTATTTTGTTCTCTTTTTTCTATCCTACAATCCTTATTCCATCTGTAAAAATGCTAATTTTCCCGCCCCAGCTTCCAGTTTTGATCTCTTGATCTACATCTCGACCTGTATTATCTCTCCCTCACTGACGTTTGTTTTCTGAAAATCCTTTTTATTAGTCATGTGATCTTTGTCTGATCACCTCCTCCTCCTTGTCTAGATGTTCTTTTGTTTGTTCTGGTTCTTTTAAAAGTCGAGTCAATCCGGGCGAAAGTCGCAAGAATGAAGTGGACACCACCCAAACCCTTGGGCTTCCCCCACTTGCAAATAGTCTCTCTTGTTTCTTTTTCCTATCCTTATCTTATCGTTTTCAATACCTAATTTTACTAGAGAACAGAGCAACACTCTATCTTATCCCGAGAAAATGAGTCATCTCCTCTTTCCATTTACGTCTCTGTCTATTTTCCAAGTACCTCATCTCTATTTTCTTCCAGAAACCCCCACCCCCGCCTCCGTGGTCTTCTTCTTCTTCTATCACATCATTCAATATGGAAACTCTCTCCAATTCTTCCAATCAATCTCTCTGGATTTTCGGATACGGAAGTCTCATCTGGAATCCTGGATTCGCTTTTGCCACGTCTCGAAAAGCGTACGCCATCGGATGGGCTCGTCGAATGTATCAAGGAAATACATATCATCGTGGTGATGAGAAATTGGTTAGTGCTCTTTTATTAGGGGTTTATGTAGTTTACTCGTTCTCCGTAACTTTTCGGTCAGCAGCCATTTTTTCGTATAGTTGTGTTTTCTTCTCCTTCCTCCTTGCCACTTTTTTCAAGAAGAGTGAAGGGAAATAGTAAAGCGGCACACACGCGGAAAACATGTGACCAACTAGCTCCGAGAGGGGCTCTTTTTTGCTGCTTCTACTGCCCTCTCCGTCCGTCAAACCGATGGCAGAAGAGGGGAGAAGCGGATAGAAGATGATGGGGTCGAAGAAGAATGGGAATGACTTTTGGGCTCAAAAAAAGCTCATATCAGAAAATTGAGCCGAAATTTTAAACGATTATAGTTTTATGATTTTTCAAATGCCCACCAAAAAGTTCACTTTAGTTCTGACCACTCCACAAAACCATAGAACCGAATTCCTTAACCAACATTCTCAAATTTCCAGCCAGGACGCGTCGCCACCCTCATCGAGGAGACCAACTCGTTCACCAATGGAGTTGTGTTCCGTGTCGACGGAAAGGCAGCCATCACCACCGCCGTCAAGTATTTGGAGCAGAGAGAGGTTGGTTTTTTTCCTCGTTTTATCTTTTAGTAAGAAGCGGCTGTCATCTCCGATTTTTTTGTCCGACGTCACATGCTTTTCTTTTTTTTTTCATTAGATGATCGGGGACCTAATGAGAGTGTACTTTGGACCTCTTACTGATTTTCGACCATTTCAGATCGATAATGGCTATTCATTCCGAATGGTTCCTGTACAAATCGACTCTGCCTCGTCCCTCAACCGTCACCGTCGTCCTACTGTAGTGATGGCACTGACTTGCGTCGCCGACAAGCAAAACGAACTGTATCTCGGACCAGACGACCTCATCAAAATGGCTCGTGAGATTGTGACGGCCAAGGGATGCGCTGGACCAAATTGCGAGTGAGTAACAAACTTAGATCGCCTCTAAACCTTGAAAAAAGACACAATTTCATTATCTTGTTTCCAGATACGTCCTGAATCTCGCCGAAAACCTGAGAAAACTGTTCCCAAATGACGAAGACGAGCACCTCTTCCAACTGGAACAACACGTTAGAATGGCAAAGATCCGAGCATGAACATCTTACACTTTTTATATGAAACCTTCATAATTATATGTAAAATTCATAGGTATTTCATTCCATGTAGACTTTTTTCTTTATATCTGCATAATCCTTCTGGCATCTTTCACTCTCTCTCTCTTCCTGCATTTCACCGTTTCGAAATCAAATGTCCCAAATGCTCTTTCCAAAATTCCTTTCCAAAAAATTAGGAATCAAATCACTTGTATTTTCATTTCTCATGTATCATGGGTCTCCATTCCTTGTTTTCTTTACCCCTTCCCTTCCTTGCTTTACGACGGTAGTTCTTCTCGGCTCTCAACTCTTTCCCACCCCATTGCTTTAGTTACGTGTACATATCGATTTGCCTTTGTATATATTTTTTTCGGTTACAATAACCCAATATGAAGTTATTTTTAATTTTAAACAAATTGTTCAAGGATTGCAGAACAAAAATAGGGGATGCAAAGAAGATCCTCGAGCTTTTGGAATATAACGGATCTTGAGAGGAATGCATTGATTCATTTTCCAGAAACAAACTTTCAGATATCTGCAGATTTAGATAGTTCCAAATATTTCAGAAGCGTTTATTTTTAGCATCTACCTAAAGCCTCTTTTCCAGAAGAATTATTATCGTATAAACAATCCCCGACTGATCAAAACATGTTGTCTTATGAAAGGAGGTTCTAGGATTATTTTGTTCTGAAATCTGTAAATTTTAACCCAAAACAATATTTGAGCGACTCTTCTATATAGGTACTCTCTTCTCAAACAGTTCCACTCGATTTCTACTCATCGAACGTGCAAAACTTGGTACAAAACATTTTTTTTAATTCCAAATATGGCTCATGAATTTACAGACCACATATTTTTCAGATTCCCATCTTTATCATTTTTTGTTTTCCCTGTCTAAAAATCAACATCAAACGATAAAGAGTCTAAAGAGAATAGTAAGTAAATACACTCATAACAGAGACAGTGAGTAAATAAATAATCGAAAAGATGATCGTTGAATCTTGAAAACTAACCTTTTTGTTTTGAGAAATGACGTCAACGTATTATTAGGGGAACTCCCTTATTTTCGAAAGATCATCTTTAAAAGTTCGGGTTGACCTAAATAGCTAATAGACTCTAAAAATAGATTTGTTGTTGTTGATTGAAAGTTATTTTTATCCTTTTATCGGAAATGATAATATGAACGGGAGAAAAGAGATATGGATGAATCATTGAGAATCTAGAGAAGATATGGATTTGATAAATAAATGAAAAATAACAATGAAAATAAATATGAGCATGTGACAATCTGGTCTGAAATAGTCTGAAATAATATTTTTGATCTGAAAGTTTTGGAAGATCACATTTCGAAATAGCCTCTTGGAAGAGCGAGATTTGAATGGAACACAAAAATCTAATTTAACATTATCAACTCCTATATTATACGAGAAGACCACTGCACTTTGCTTATTCCATTTTAATTTCAGTTCTCCGTCATCCGGTCCGATG
Organism: Caenorhabditis brenneri; assembly: GCA_000143925.2. Classification (NCBI taxonomy): domain Eukaryota; kingdom Metazoa; phylum Nematoda; class Chromadorea; order Rhabditida; family Rhabditidae; genus Caenorhabditis; species Caenorhabditis brenneri. The sequence continues at coordinate 8,298 of GL379858.1, forward strand.
TTATCTCTTGAATAAGCCAGCTTCTTACATCAGCCATTTCGGTTTTTCATCCACTTTTTTGGTTAATTGGATAATTCAATTAAGCATAATTTGAGTGAATTATGACCCTTCTCTCTCAAGCATGATTGATAGAGAAGATAAGGAGAAGAAGTGGTGATCAGGTGGAGAATGAAACAGCGATGGGGGAAGACATTTTGTACCGGGATTGTACCTGGAAGGGAATAAAGGATGGGAAGTAATGATCAAGTTATTATTGGAAGGGTACTATCAGGTACAAAGTAATGTGTTCTCAATTATAATTTGTTTCTAATGCAACTGAAAGAATAAAGAAAAATCAAGCGTGCAATAAAGAAAGATGCTTTGGAAACTGACATTCCGAGTCGAATGAAGAAAATGAAACTCGACAGTTTTTATCAATTTCTAGAATCCTGAACAATACCAAATCAGGTCAAATGCCTGATTGCTGGTTATCCAGACAAAATTCTCAACTTCTCCAATTCCACTAACTTCGAGTTGAACGATCCATTTTCAGCATGTCTAGCAATAATCCTTCCAGATGATTTCATTATCTTCTCTTCTCAATTTTCAATAATCGACCCGTTAGAAGTCAAATTTTATGTTCTCTACCCCCAGTCTACTTCAATTTATTATCAACAAACCTAGCTGAGATGACCTTTTCTTCCTTTTTTTTGAATGAATCAGTCAGTAGTATCTTATCTCCCTACTAGTATAACATTCTTATCTATAAATCAATGTTTTGTCCATACCTTTTCATCCAACTAACCATTTTCTCTTCAATGTCTGAGCCATTACCACCTAGTTGTATCCACTTAATCATGTGCCAACTGTTGTGTGAAGGAACCACTTGACACCCACAGGTGTCGACTCGCTGACCTAATCAATTCTTTTCTCTCTCGTCTCCAGTACACATTTTGTAGGATAGGCAAGGACGTTACGTTCTTAGTTTTAGTTTCTAATTCGCGTTAGTTTCCATGATTAGTTAAGGACTTTTTTTTGTTTTTAATCGTTATTCAATAATTCCTAGATATCAATCAAAACATCGATTTTCAGAAAATGAAGCCCCTCATCCTCCTACTATTCCTATCCCTATCTTCCCCTATTCTCTGTGCACAAGGTGAACCATTTGACTATCTTATGTTCACCACCATCTATCCAACTGCTGTATGCCGTGCTGATGATGACACCGTCCCAGATTCTTGTGAAATCCCAAATGGAACACCCCAATGGAGTATTCATGGTCTTTGGCCAAACTTTGAAAATGGATCCTATCCCCAGAATTGTCGTGGAATCCCAAGACACTTTGATGAAAATTTGATCAAGACGATTGAGGATAGACTTTGGTGAGTTAAAAGTAGACAGAAGTTGTTTCCAACTATTTATTTTCAGTGTTATCTGGCCTAACCTGTACCCCACAAAAACTATTCAATCATTCTGGAAACACGAGTATGACAAGCATGGAACATGTGCTCAAAGTGAGAGACTTTTCGAATCCGAGTTAGCTTATTTCACAGAGTAAGTGTCCAGAAAATGAAGGTGAACAACCTATTTTTTCAAACAAATTTAGAGTGATGAAAGTGTTTGACTCTGTTGATATCGCCAAGGCAATGTCGTCCGTCGGTCCATCAGATAAGATGATTGGCACAAAACAAATGACAGATGCATTGGCTGGAGTTCTTCAAGGAAAACACTTCCAGTTCAACTGTTTGAGAGATAAGAAGGTATTTTAAAAACTAGAACGGAAGATAAAAATGTATGAAGTGTTCAGACAAAGCAATTCCTTCTCGGAGACATTCGTTTCTGCTTAAACAAGGACTTGACTCTCCGTGACTGTCCAGGACATCACAACGATTCTCATCTGAACAGAGTCAGTAGATTTGAGAGATCAGTCAGAAAGCATGGACAGCCACCATTGCCAAACTTCCAGGTAAAATGAAAAAAAAAAGAAATCTTCCAATTTTTGAAAATATTCGATATTTCAGCCCTGCCCAGCCGAGTTCCTCTACCTGCCTGCCGAATCTTCTACCGTATCCTCGAAGCCCGCTGATTCCTCTTCCCCATCTCTCATCGGAAGAGTGTGGAATGCCATCAAGGGTATCGGAAAGTAAAATTATTTATTGCGATCTAATATCGAACTTGTATTTGAAATCATCTAAAAAAAACTGGCTATTCACCTTTTTATGTATTATTTTTATGTCTCAATTTGTAATTTGGAAAATTTGGAACGCTCTTCTTGTTTTGCTAACTACAAAACATTTCACTTTATACTAGAAACAAAAAGTTTACAAAAAAAATAGTTCTCGTTCTCTTCCAATCTATTTGTGAGTTGTTATTGCTTTATTCTACACAAGTATGCAATGGAGTGGCAAGCTCCGGATCAAATTGAATCGGTGTCAGCTTTCCATCGTAGATGGTAGAACCTTCAGACTCATCACTTGTAGGTGGGACTACTTTGGCGAAGTTATCAAAGTTTCCAAACTTCCAGACTCCATTGAAACGGGAGTCCACTTCAAAGGGTTTTGTAGATTTGAAACGGGAGGTTCTGCTGGTCTGAAGAAAATAAATTGTCAATTACAGAATAGAAAAGGCTCTTACCGAAACTTTCTTCTCCACCTTTGTGACCTCGATGGTTTTTGTGACTTTCGATCCCTTGCTTTCAATTTTTGGAGCTGTCAATTCATCCAAAAACTCTTCAGAATCAGAACTAGATGGCCAAGAACGGGAAGTGAAAACATTAGCGGTGACTTTTGGTTTAGCTGATGAAGGAGCCGGTTTGTCGAAGACCAAGAGTTGCTGAAAATCATTTTGAATTAAAGAATCTTGGAAATTGAACCTACTGGATTCTGAGCAATATAGGTGAGTGCCTCCCGTGCTTCAGCTCTTTTCTTTGGTGACACTTTATTCGGGAACTCTGCTTGATAGAGTCGACGCTTCTCCTCAAACGACATCTCATCAAGAACCAATTCTTGTTCATTTTGTTTCCTGAAAATCAAAAAATCTTGTGTAAAAACTTGGTACAAAAATAACCAACTTCTTCTCATCAATGGCAGCAAAGACGCCGAAAATTTGACCAATCATTTTCGTTTGCTTCTGAATTTGTGTTAATTTTTCATAGTGTTCGGACGGTTTGGCTTCTGAAAATAAAAAGAATTGGTGGTTTGAAGATAACTGAAAAACTAACGAGAAAGAACACGAAGACGTTCAATGCGATCTTGAAATGACTTGTTCATTATTAACCGACTCCAGGGGAATCGTCAGAATTGAGAATTGAAATCGATAAGGATGAGAAAACAGGAAAAAGGTTTCTACGTGGAAACGAGAAATTAAACAATTTTGAAACATTGTGAATAATCACGCGGATAAGAATGGAATATTTGATCCCACTTTTCCCAAATTTGAGGTTTTCATTTTTCCTCTACCCCAACTATGAAGATTGGAGTGACTATGAAGATCAGGGTCACAATGTATCATAATCTTCTTCTTCTTGTCATAATCCACACCACCTGAACTTCCGGAAGCAACCAGAACAAAACCTGGATTATCCTGACATCTCCATGTACTTTATTGTGCTCTTCCCCTTTTCACCCATTCATTTTCTGTTCTAATCTCCAAACTTCAAGTTTCTTCTTTTTCTATTTTCATATTTTTAATTATACACTGTTTCCTTCTTCCTCCGTTTTTCCTCCAGCCAGTTTTAGTACCCAATTTCTATGAGAAATGAACTGGAACCGTTTTTTCCAACAACACTTTTTTAAAAGAGGGAGAAAAGAGTAGATGAGGGTGGGAGAAGAATTATATCTCCCCGATGAGCTTCAGAAGTTGCTTTTTCTGTCTGCTGGGAACACTTTTTTGAAATGTTTTGATGATCTAGTTAATGGGTGTGTTTTTCGTGTTTTCTGTAATAAAGTTTTTTTTGTGGAATGGGAGTAAAAAACAACAAGGATTGTTCTATTTGGTTTTGTTTTTATGATTGTCTGACCTAGAAACTGTACCTTAACTGTTATGAGCCTAAGAAAAATTTCCAGAACAGATTCATTGAATTTTGCTTTTCCAGTTTACCAAGGTGAGTCACTCATTTCGAGGAATATTTTTGATATATCACGACAGTTCTGGAAAACTGGTTTATCGAGAAACCGAATCCAGGAACACTGGATGACTAACACAAATATTATAAAAAGGATTAGTTTTGCAAACTCTAGCAGGTGTGGGAAATTCAAATGCCACCCAAATAGAAGCCATTTCCAAAATATTTTGCGGAACGGATTTGGAAGTGGAGTTTATGTTCCGTATCCTGAATCTCTTTTCATGAAGATGATCACTACCATCAGTAGCATTGTGAGCTTTTTCGCAAAGTTCAAATCGTTTTCATGAGAAAATGAGTTTTTCAGCATTGAGGAGTTACAAAAACTGATTTATTTTTTCGTGTTTTATGCCATCAAAACACTTTCTGAATCATGAAACCAATGAGGATATCAATTGAGGTTTCCTAATGCATTTGAATTTCCGAACAGCACGTTCCTTCGGAATCCTTTGAATGAATCGAAAGATCATCATTCTGAATAGTAATTTTCAGGCCTCAAGATCATATATAATCGTTTTTGGCAGAAATCTCTTTAAAAACTCAATTTCCGAGATGAAAATCTTCTGAGAAATCCTCGTTCCTACCTGTCTGACCTGTCAGTCTACCCCTAAATAGATTACTTAAAATTTGTCTGATGAGCTGTCTGGACAAAATGTATAAATACTCAAAAATCCAGAGAGACTTTAAAAATAGCTTCTCAGTAACTCCTCCTGATAAAGTCTTGTTATATATCATTTCCTGTTTATTTTGAGACCACATTTCTCCCGATTCAAATCAAGTCAGATTGTGAAATTACGTCACAAATTTTTCATTGGAAAACTTAATTTATTATTCTGAATTTAGGTTTTTTAACCCTCACTGATCAGGGGTTTTTCCTGATTTTCGTCTCACAAAAATAACAAAAAATCATAATTTTAGTCATTGTTTTAACTTCTTTAGGGTTTCCTAATGGTATTATTAGAGACCTTTTTACTAAATGTTAATCCCATTATTTTCGATTTGGAATTGAACTCATAAAAACATCATAATACTTTCATGCAAAATATGAGAAGCAATATGACATGCCCTTTTATTAGAGACCTTCCATAAAACTCTTCCAGGATCGCTTCTTTTCAACAACTCTCCTTGAAAATCCTACCCCGATTTCTTGTTGTTTTTCTCGTTCTCATCTGAAGATTGGGAAAAGAGGGTGTCACGAACACGGCACTGCCATCCACGTGACGTGATTTGGAGCATCCAAATGCTCCAAAAATCGGATTCAGATTTTGAATCTGAAGGAAAGAGAAGATGTCTTCTGATAAGGATTAAAAGCTTTTTGAGGGGGTTTCAAAAGTTTCTCACGAGCTTTTCATGAACTTTGAGGCTAAGGTTCTTGGATACTTTTAGGGCATCGTAGGACTCTTGACTTTCTGAAAACAAGAGTGTTTTCGAGACTGACAGTTTTGAGCAAATATCCACAAAACGTAGAACTTTAAAAAATTTGATTCTGGCTGTCTGATAAATACGGTATTGAAAACACACTTGTGATCGACATCATATACTTTCGGAGATCCCAAGTTTTCGGAAAATCTGAAATCTCCAGATATTCAGATTAATCGAAAGTCTAGAGTTTCAGATTAATTCTTTGAATTCAGAAACAGTTGAATCACCTAATCGTAGTGATCATTGGAATTTCCAAAGATTTTTGAGGATTGTCAGGGTCAGGTTTAGAGAAGCTGTATGAACTTTGGCATTATTTTTGATTGAGAAGATTATACAAACTTTAAATTCATCTATGAGATTTTTGGAGTTTTTCAAATTCATTTTTTTGTCCTGAGCTATAACAAAATCATTAAGGTATTTCATAAATCCAATTTTGATTTTTGATTTAACTTCCAATTTTTTCCTACTTCCTCATCCAATACTATCCAATGCTATTTCATATCTTGTAAACTACTCTTTCAATATCATGTCATTTTTGTATCCATTTCCTCTCCGTTATCTTTGATCAACCACACTACAACTACTACCCATTACTTCAGAATCATACTCCTAAAATCCTTACGTATGTCAGAAGATTTCCAAAAACACGTGGCTCTTTTTGCTATTACTTCTTTGTGATACATTCATTCAGCAAGATATTTGAACTTGTGACGTTTTAAATCGAGAAAATCTTCTTTTTCGGAATTTGAAATACGGCCGATTTCACATAAGTTCAGAGGGTTTTAATCATGAATACGGATACGGATTTTGGGGAGATTAAAAGTTTTGGTTTATTTAAAAGTGTGTGTTCGGAAGGGAGCAAAACATATTAGTTTGGATTTCGCAGGAAGGCACAGTTAGTGCAGTTTTGAAGCATCAGCGTTCTTCTCAATTCTGTTCCGTATTTCTAAATGATTCTAGTTTTTCAGTATCACTTCTAAAAGTGTATTCCAAGTCCTCAAACGTTTTGGAAGTAACGTCAGAAAGCCAGAAATATTGCTCCTACTACCATAGCCAACTCTGCTTGTTAGCTGTCATGTGCTTCTCTATCATGAATCAATCACTACCATAAGACCTGTCGTACCTTTCTCAAATCCTTGCAAAATCTTAAACACCAACATAACAACTAATTTATGGCTCATAAAATTCATGATTTCATGGATCACCTGATATGCAAAGAAGGACACAAAAAATCTGTCAGATTTACGGTTGAAATCATGAAATCTTGGGAGTTGGATTTTGCAAAAGTGACACAGAATGAAATCAACATCAAATTTTTTTCAAACTTCCACAAACTCTCACAATTAAAATTACCTTTTCCCTCTATTTTCAGTTTTCATTTTCATCACACAAAGTAATAACCCTAGTTTGTGGCTTGTGTTGTGTCTTCTGTGCGTGTTCTGTATTTTGATAATTCTGGTGTTTCATGGTAGAAAGAGAATCGCGGTATTTATGGTGAAGGAACTGTTCGACGAAGATATAAGACGTGTGTTTGGTCACTTTTGTATCCTCTGGTCTAGCGGATGTAGTCGAATGGTATAATGACTAGGGGTAGATTCTGTCGTCACAATTGGCTACAAAAGATAAATTTGTATTATAAATGAGTAGAGAATCATTAGGAGTTTGTCGAAAACGTTTCTGGCATACTGACAATCTTGTCAGAGTCACTACCGTAATTCTGGAAAACTCAACTCCACAGTCTCCTGCTTTTCTATATTCGATTTCATTTTGTTCCCAATAACTCTGCAATGGTTTTCACTTCTATTTTTGAACACTATTCCTAGAAATGAACTTTTAGAACCAGAAGAACATATTTTGATATACCGAGTACGTTCACCCCTCTTCCAGACACATTGTTTATTTCATTAAAAATTCATTAACTCTTGTTGCCTATCCTCGATTCTACGCCCACCACCTCCTGTTTTTTTCTCGGTATTTTCAGTTTTTTTTTTCGGTTCATTTTTCAGTTTGGTGTGAATTTTTGGACTTACGGGAAAGTTTTGAAAATGCGTTCCTCAAAGATCATATAAAAACCCAAACTCTCAGATCAGATCTCCTGAATTTGGTCTTGTCCCAAAGCATTACAGTTTCCTTTCACTCTTTTCGTGCTATATCTCTCTGTTTTTCTTTATCCAAAAATATTATTCAATTATCCTATGCAAATCCACCCTTCTCTTCCTTCATATTGCATTCATTATCTTCCATTTTTCTTGGGGTTTCTGTTGTTTTTTTCGTGTTTCTCCTTGTTTCTTTTTTGTCCCCCCTATTTGACTCCGCCCCATTTTCGAAGAAGAATCGTTCAACGACCACCCTCTTCTGCCCCCTTTTCTCTCTTCTGAATCCGGCGGCTCCCTTTTCTCCTACTCATTTTATACTTTTCCACTCTTTCAGAAGAGTTTGGACAACCACGATGCGTCTTCTCGCTGTCGTTCTTCTTCTCATTAACGTCATTGGCGCCGTTTCAGCGTTTTATGTGTTGAGAAGTCAAGGAGGTAAGTTAATTTAGGAGGGGAGGGATTTCATTAGTTTCTGGGAAAGAAAGTTCATGGAAACATTGAACTTGTCAAATAGAAGAGTGAACTAGGGAATGAAAACACAAGTACAAAAATGGTTTCGAATAGAGTTTTTGGGATGAAAGAAACTAATTTCAAAACAAATTTGAGTGAAAAATGAAAATCTTAATCTAGAATAGGAAAAGTAGGCGTGGATTTCGGAACATCTTCACTCGGATGGATGGTTTGAGACTTATCAAAAAATGTGAACAGGAATGGTTGGATAGGAGTAATGACAGTTTCCAATTCGAAAAGTTCTGAAAAGCTTTTGAAAAATCAAAATAAAATATTCAGAGAAACAACTGCAACTCTATTAGGGTGGTTTCAATCAACAAAAAGTCATTGAATGTCGGAATACTGCACTTCTTTCTGTTGGTTTTTTCTGATGCTTCATTTGAAATTAGACTGTCTACAGTAGCAAACTTTGTAAAATTTTTAGAATATTTTTTTCAAAAAAAAATTACTGTATCTTGAGCCTGGACTTGTTGGACTAATGAAAACAATCACATAGATCTCAAACAAATTCAATACATCGAATATTCTCAACCTCAATTATTTTACATTGATGTTCTTGCTGTTCCGTACTACTCGTCTACGTTCCATACCAATCCAATATATTTTTCAAAGCAAAGTTTTCTTAATTCTCACATTTTCCCATTTTGAACCCACTTTAAACTATTTGAACTCTCTCCTTCTCTAATTAACAAATCTAGAAGAAAGATCTTGCAACTCCATCAAGATATCCTTAACTATTCTCCTACGTCGACACCTCCTCTATCTATAACCTCCCCAGTTTCGAATCTCCCACTCAGTTTTAATTTGAAATTGAAATTAAATCCAGCACGTTCGCTGATCGTTTAAATTTCAAATGTGTGAATGCTCAATTCTTCCCAAATAAATGAATAAGTGAAGAATTGTTACGTAGGCGACTCTCTCTCCTTCCAGGACGTCTCTAATTCCAATTTCTTCTATTCCCCACAGGGAATTCAATCACGTTTTCCTTCCATTCTTCTTCCGGCTACTCTTTGTTTGAAACTATATAGGAAAGAATGAGGTTGTCGAGAGTAAGAAAAATCATCTGATGCGTCTTCTTCAGATGACGTTTCGTGTGTTCCTTCTATCCGTTTTAAACTCAATTTCCGAAACATATACACAAACCACCCCCATGTGTATAAATAGTGGACGGATGGACTTTTGAGAGGGAGGAGAAGAGGGATGACCACACAAAATACGTAATACCTAAAAGGAAACGAGAAGTCTAGAAGGGTCTAGAAGTAATACAAGAACAAATTATTGCAAATTATTTCGGTACAAATTTTGGTGTTCCTGAATTTTTACGTCATTACTCTAGAAAAATCTTCTGAAACTCCAAACTCCTCCTGCCTGATCATCGTCGTTTCTATCATCATCATCATCATTCTTCGTCATCATCGTTGTAGTAGTAGTAGTAGGCGTTAATAGGTTTCGCTCTCCCTCCAAAATAAAATTGGCCAAATTTCGGATGATCTCCTAGGCTAGATGGTTAGGGAACAAGATTGGGCTAGTTACATGGGAAGTGTTACAAATCATATAACAGCTTCCGTGTACAATAAGGAAATGCGAGGATTTTTGAAGATGCAAGTAGATGAGGGACCTTGCAGAAGGAGTACTTTGAAACCATGGAAAGTACTGAAAATCCAGTTATTGAGGCCCACCCCATTCTGTATGTTTGGGGCAACATATCTCTGTTATCTTTAGAGGTATCAAAAAGTATTCCACTAATATAATGTTCAAAATGTATCAGTAACTATTTCTTTAGTGGACTACATTCCGGAACTTTCAAATGCAACCGAGATATACTGCTCTCTACATTTGGTACTGAATGAACTTCTATTATAGAAGCTACGGTAGATTGAATCTGAATTGATTCTTATTCATCTCTCATTTTCCTCCTCTTCTTTTGTTCTCAATGCACCTAATAACCGTTTCTAAGCTACCAACCTATCTCCCCCATGACCACCCATATCTCCTGTCATCTCCCAAAGATCCTTCACATGATCACCATCCCACTCAATTCGTTTCATCTCTTTCTTTCACATGTTCATCCTGCAAAAAATGGAAAAGCATAGAAATGATGCTACTTTCCTTTTTCTCTGTTATGGGTGACTAGTTATTCATAGTGATGTGAGGAAGATGTTGCAGAAGGGCACGGTGGTCAGTGTTACTCATTGAATGGGGAACAGGAGCTGAGAAAACGATAGGAAGACAAAGATCAAGAAGTTACAAATTATTTTTTGAAAACTTTTATTTATTCACACATTTTTTGACATCACTCTTCTTTGGAGTACAAAGCTCATCTTCAATTATGTTTCAATAATTATTCATGTCTGCAACATATTTTCAAAGGTCCTTCCTTCATTCTTCTTTTACAACTTCTTGGTCCTGTTAGTGACACTTTTTACTACGCTTTTTTCTGCTGTTTTTCTTTAAATTTCCTCTCATCACATATTTTCCGTTCATAACACAAACCGCACATCTAAACTCCGACCCATAACTTTCAAAGATTAAAATGATTACTCAAAACTGTTTCCGGCTTAAACTCCCAGAGGCCACCCGGAAATTTGCATCATCAAAACAATAAAAGGAAATTGCACAACCCACTCAAATCGATTATTCATGAGACATACACCTGGTGAAGGGGGTCTAAATGTGGGTGGTTGGGACATGATGCGAACTTTTTTAGGAGGGAAGTGGGTCAGGAGAGAAACTAGAATAGAGTAATAGTAAATAGTGGGCTTCGCTGGAACCAAGGGGAGGTTCATCCTGGAAAATTCAGTAAGAAAACAATGAGTTAACTTTGGAATGCAGTATTTTCGAACCCAACATTCACAACATTTTCATATTTTCTTTCTGAAATCCCATCATTTTTTCAGAAGAAATGACCGACGACGACTCATCCTCATCTCCACTGATCCGTCTTCGACGCAGTGGAATCTTGTTTGGAAAACTGGCACGAAATTGGGCGGCAGACGATAAGAGGGTCGTATTGAGACCACTGGTCGAATACGAACCCGATCCTTGGCATTGAACGGAAACAGCACACTCTTTTCCTTTTTGTCTGCAAATTTTGGTTTCTTTAATCATGAGAATTCATATGATAACCATAAAAACAATGATGATGATGATGGCGATGAATAAATTGGTTTTACAGTTTGTTGAGAATTTTCCGAATTTTTGAATTTGCCAGCAACTTTTTGAATGTGAGAAGCACAGAACACCCACTAATTTTTGTTCATCTTTCCGAAGAAAAATAAGAAAAACGAGCTTTCAACAGGAAGCCTAATTCAAATCGAATTAAGTTCAGTTTGTTTTCGGAATTTCTCCTTTCGAATTCCTCTGAAACATACAAATGGACAATGACACTGACAAATTGAACTTTGTGGGGATAAAACACAACTCTGAATGGAGACGATCATCCCGACTCCCATATCAAACATAAAGACAAAAGTATGTTGATTGATGTAGCAACGGATGGTTATAACAATCCCAATAGGCGGTAAATTTCAATTATTCAAAGATCACAAGCAAGTGCTTCAAAGGTCGCTGCTCTATGAAAAAGGATAACTTCAACGAACTTATCCAGAACATTAATTGAACTCACTTTCCTTCATCGTAGACAACTCAACTTTCGCTTTTTTTTCCGGAATGAATGAATTATAATAGCCAATGGTCAGTTATAACTGCAGTTGGGATAAGAAGTACGAAGACTAGTTATAACATAGGGTAACACCAGAATAGTTATAACATAGGGTAACACCAGAATAGTTATAACATAGGGTAACACCAGAATAGTTATAACATAGGGTAACACCAGAATAGTTATAACATAGGGTAACACCAGAATAGTTATAACATAGGGTAACACCAGAATAGTTATAACATAGGGTAACACCAGATTAGTTATAACATAGGGTAACACCAGAATAGTTATAACATAGGGTAACACCAGAATAGTTATAACATAGGGTAACACCAGAATAGTTATAACATAGGGTAACACCAGAATAGTTATAACATAGGGTAACACCAGAATAGTTATAACATAGGGTAACACCAGAATAGTTATAACATAGGGTAACACCAGAATAGTTATAACATAGGGTAACACCAGAATAGTTATAACATAGGGTAACACCAGAATAGTTATAACATAGGGTAACACCAGAATAGTTATAACATAGGGTAACACCAGAATAGTTATAACATAGGGTAACACCAGAATAGTTATAACATAGGGTAACACCAGAATAGTTATAACATAGGGTAACACCAGAATAGTTATAACATAGGGTAACACCAGAATAGTTATAACATAGGGTAACACCAGATTAGTTATAACATAGGGTAACACCAGATTAGTTATAACATAGGGTAACACCAGAATAGTTATAACATAGGGTAACACCAGAATAGTTATAACATAGGGTAACACCAGAATAGTTATAACATAGGGTAACACCAGAATAGTTATAACATAGGGTAACACCAGAATAGTTATAACATAGGGAACACCAGAATAGTTATAACATAGGGTAACACCAGATAGTTATAACATAGGGTACACCAGATAGCTATAACATAGG
>GL379858.1:42575-59399 GCA_000143925.2 Caenorhabditis brenneri
GAAGAGAACTGGAAAAAATATGATAATAAATAGAAAACAAGACAAAAAATTCATTTGGAAAATAAGATCCGTCAATTTGGAGGAAATTCCATGATCCGTGGCTGAAACTTTCTTCTTCTTTGGTTTTCATTCAATGAGCCTGAATAGAAAATAAAAATCAGAATAGCATTTTTGTATATATTTTGTCCGAGAGAAGGGAATGACTAACTGAATTGTATATGAAAACTTCAGATATGTATCCACATGCTGCCCAGATGGTCTGTGAAACTAACTTCATTTTGATTCTGAGCACTCACATAAAAATGAACAGCTTAGCTTGAAACTATTGGTATTCAATTACGTCTTTGTTACTTTTTCAAAAACAATGAACCCACTTTGAACCCATTCAAAATGACGTTGTAAATCACAATGAAAAAAAAACCACAAGTTTGTTATTTCCGGTACAAAAAGTTATCATGATAGATCAATGTTTCAAAACATGAATAACCTTACTCGTCATTATCTTCTCCCCAGATCAAAGATGCTCCTTATGACTTGGAAAAATAGTGCTGACCAATCAAAAACTCTATTTTCATGTGCTTATCAACAACGGAAGAGGAAAGAAAGCGGTCAGAGTAATAGAAGGCAAACAAATAAAAAGCGTTGAGAAACTTTCAAAATTCCCACTCTAATACAATTTTTATTCGAATTTTATATAGTTATTTCAACATTTTCTGTGGTTTTGTTCTAGAGTTCCCTTAGATTTTGAGTTTAGTTTCTACGAAACCATATATTCCTACCCGCTGAATATGTTTTACTCTTTCCGTGAATTAGTTTATCACCCTGAATGCTCATAAGGTTTCAGGAACATCATGTCCGAGAACCATGGATTTGTACATGATGAAATCGTGGTTCAACCACCAACTCCAACTACGTATGGGGGAACGGTGAGTTAGAATTAAACGAACTGTAGGAAATTTAGAATTTCAGTCAACTACTAATCCAAATCCGAATGCAAATCAGGAGGGTGGTCGCAAAAGATCAGTGGATATTGGAACGTCTACAACCCAAATAATTATTGAGTGAGTCTTCAAAAACATTCAAAAATTTTAGGGCTATCATTTTACAAAATTCCCAACCTAGCCAGATTCTAACTATCTGAAAATTCCAGAAGCGCACCTCCAGCTCAAAATCGTGACTGCTGGGACGCAATGTGTGATGTTTTTGGAACACGTCAATCTGCATACATCACACAACTCCGTCCAATTAGCACGTACCTTTTGAGATGCCAGGAAGCACTCAAAATATTTCAATTCGAATTGGAAAGAGACATCAAAACGAAGCAATCATCAATGGCAACTTATCAACATGTAATGGATTGTGTGATTGAGATTAATCATATTTCCAGTAAGAGGGTTTTATTAAACAGTTAAAAAACAGCAAAACATTTTAGTGCATCGAGACCTGAACATTCCACCAGATGAGCATACGATGTTGAGATCTGTTGCTTATGAAATGGCTCTACTAGCGAGGATAATTGAAGAGGTGGCGAATAAAGTTGGAGATAAACCCAAAAGCAGATCAAACTCCATTACGAGATTGACTATTTCAGCACCGGTAAGATTCAGAATTTTCAAATTTTGTTAGTGGAAACGTCTTTCCTTATTCAGACCGTTCACACCAGCACGGAAGGAGATGAGACTCGTGATGTTGGCACCGGAGAAAGTATTCCAGCTGTTGATGTGGGATCTCTCAAAGACAACATTTCAAAAGTATTCGATATGGTTGAAAACCTGATGAAGTACATCGACAAGAAAACCGAAAGGAGATGGTGGCTTCGAGATGTCATCAATTTCACTCAGGCTGCTGTCAAAGTCGCTTTATTCATTAGTGCTGCAATTTCAGTGGCTTATCATCAGAATCAAATCGCACCCATTATTACATTAGTTATCACTATTATTCAGGTTAGTTTGAAAGAGATTGGCTAACTTTAAAAAGTTGTTTTCAGGGTATAACCGAAGGATTCGATCAATACTTCTTGAAAAACAAGAGCCCGGATGATATTCACATTTCTGTGCTTACTAACACGATGGCCAATTTGAAAAGCTGACGGTTATGTTAATTAGATATCAATTTGGTTTTCGTTTTAATAGTCATTCTTTGTCCTTATACAATTATTCATGGACAATAAGAAAATGAAATTCGTTGTTTTCTCTAATGGACGTTCAATGGACAAAACTGCCTAATGGAATACATGGGCGGGGCTAATCAGACAAACAGTTCGGTATAAAATATACGAATTGAATTGTAATTTTGAACTGAAAATGCGTTTTTTGGTTTCTCTCCTCCTCATCCATTCCCTAGTTATTCTGAATGTGAACAGCCAATTTATGGGTGGTGCATGTGGATGTGGGTAAGCACTTCTTGATCTTCCCACCATTTTAGAATCACTCTTTTTTTTTTCCTAGAATTGGTGGTTGCGGATGTGCTCCTCAACCCACCATAATTGTTCAAGCTCCACCACCTCAATACATGGCTCCTCCGCCTGCTCCACCAGCTCCAATCCAACCGATGCCTCCACCACCTCCACCATCATTTCCACCACCATCACCAATGTATGCTCCGCCTCCTCCACCAATTTATCAACAGGCTCCACCGTTATATGCTCAAGGACCACCTCCATCAATGCCTCCACCAGGACCACCAATTCAACCACAATCGTATTATCCAATGTACCCGAGTTCCGGTTATGGTGGAGTTATGTATGGGTGATAAGATGGATTTTGATGTGATTATTCAATTGAATAAAGTTGAGCTGGAAAAATATTTTACACGTGGTACCTATCAAATAAAAACATCTAGACCGCCCTACTTTTTCAATTTTTTTTTCTTACGTCTCTTTCTTTCTCTTCAAAATAATTTATTTATTTTCTCCAGCGGTTTACTATCATTTCTCAAATCGTAAACCGGAATCAGAATAAGCCGGACAGAAAAGAAGTGAGTTTTTGAACATAGAAAAAGATTTTGTGAATGGAAGAGAACTTTCAGAAGCACTAGGCCAAAATGAACGATTTTTGCAAAGTCCGCAATAGAAATCTTCGCATCGACATGACGAATAGGTAGGGGAGAACTGAATATTCACAAAGCAGTGAAAGAAGTTTCAGCCTCGAAGTAACCAGTCCCCCTCATCATTTCGAATCAATTGCCAACTTCCTTCGTATCGATTTCTCCAATTCTCGTGAATTATGTGACGTTTGTCTGTGCTTTGAAACCGACAAAATACTGGCTCACTCTGTGATGTTAGCCGCGTTCTCCTCCACATTTGCAGAGAAATTCAAAAAGTCTGAAAAGTGTTTGTCGGTGGATTTGAAGTTTTTGAAGATGGATAGTGTCAAAAAAGTGTTGGATTTCATTTATTTCGGAAAAGTTTCGTTTCGTTTCGCCACTCTACAAGATGATTTGGAAGCTGTCGCCTACTTTGGAGTTCCACCATTGCAAGAGGAAATTGAGAAGAAGTTGGTGGAGTTGGCAAGACAGGGAAAATGTGTGGATGTGCTGAATTTGGTGACGGCTAACTTGAAAACGATCCCTCACTCTCCATCAACCATGTTAGCCGTATCCGATGAAACAGTCCGTGATATTGTCTCAATCCTCCATGAAATGTCAAATTCCAACAAACTCCCTTATGAAGAAGTACTCAAACTCTCCACCAACACAGTCATCACAATGTTGTCATCTCGAATTTCGGACGTTCAGAAGCTGGATATAATCAACATGTCGCTGAAATGGATGTATGAACGTCGTCTCAATGATCACAAAGCTTCGAATATTCTTTGTGGGCTGACTTTTGGATCAATGACTTATGCAGAGTTGGTTCATTTTCGCAACTCGCTGATTCAAACCGCTATTCCGGTAACGGTTGGAAGATGTGTTCGTTTGATAAAAGGAGAGAATGATACGGTGAGAACAATTCGAAATCAAAATCAATATAACATATAATTTCAGCTCGACATAGCCTTCACCTACGCAGACACTTCTGGGCATCAACAAGGCATCAAGTGCGGAAAGGAAAAAAGTAGAACTGAACAAACGCCTTTTAATTTCAGAGTATCCACTCCATCATCTTCATTCACACTTGTCAATGATCAAACTTCTCTGGGTGCGACATCTTCTTATATCCAAAGGAAAAATCCAAAAATTCAGACTTCGAATACGTAAGTATTGCGTTCTGGTGCTACAGAAAGTTGCAACGTTTTAATTTCCCTGTATTTTCCTGGTTCAGGTCATCCTCGCACACAAAATTCGAATCCGGCTACTCAACTTCGTACGACTACAAGTAAGTTTTCCCCTCTATGATTCCTCGCTGAAACCGTTTTCTTCTTCCAGTTTCGATGACTGCTCCACTGCCATGGGATTCACCGCCGAAGACTTGAAACGTCTTGGTCTTGAGAAGAAAGAAGGCGCTAGAAAGTAGATAAGTTCCTCAAACGATGGTTGAGAGTTGAAAAAGAATAAAGTTTTTGTTTTGGATTATATACTGTTTTATTATCTTTTTTTTCCAGTGTTTAACAATATAGAGTTGACAGCGAGAGGGAGTATTCTACGTAACTTTTTGGTATTGAGGACTGAGAATAGTATCCTGGAGGATCAAAGTTTAAATGTAAAGTATACTGGGTAAAGTTTGAAAGAGTGAGAATTGCAGGAGTGGGAGGAGTCTTACAGGAAATGAAAAATAGATCGAGAATTATTAGTTGTTTGAAGGAACAGTAGGAATACAATACAGTTACAGGAAGGAAGGTACGAGGGTATAAAAGAGAATGGGAGAGGCTGGGCCTCTTATTAAATATGGTAACAATCAAAAATTAATATAAGATTATCAAAGTGAAATTCGGGAAAGAAATACATTCTGGGTTTAAATTAGAGAACTGGATTATATACTGAGTTATTCTGGTACTTTCTAAAGTATCCTGGATTAATAATATCTTACAAGGGATACCTTTGGGTGTAGATAATCGAACTAGGTACTGGATAAACTTCACAATTGAATCTGAATCTCCTTATTCGATTCTACCCACACCCAAACACTAAGAAGATCTTTACACGCTGCTCCACCATTACACGAAGATCATTCCATCCAATCCCTTGTTGACGTTGATTGCAGCAGTCAATTGGTTGACATTGAAGACATTGTCCACGTTGAGGTGCTCTCCTTTCATCCTGTAAATTGAATTATTATGAAACTAAAACTTGAGTGATTCTGTTTAATTGAACTTACTGAGCAGTTGACCAGGCACCATCCAGAGCTTCCTTTGCTCTCTTCGCCGCGAGATGGGCATACAGAAGTGGAGCTGGCTGAGCGACGGTGCTCGTGGTACGGCAGAAGTTGTACGTCAACGCATACGTGATGCACGGCCAGAAGCTCACCGGCAACTTCTCCCAGGTATTATGAAGAACGTAGTAGTGAGTCGGCCGAGCGACTCCTTTCTCTCCGACTTGCGAACAAAGGAAGAAGTCATAGTACTCGTTAGTCGTAACGGTATCTTCCACCAGAGTTCCAGGGACAATGTTGAAACCGTTTGCCTCCGTTCCCTGGGAGAAGTCCTTGAGGAAGAAACGGGTGTGGTGTCTCTTGGTGGCAACGATATACGTGACGGATGGGTACCACTTTGGAGCTGTGTCGACACAAGCCTGCTCGATGGCCAGGCGTTCCTCGTAGAGTGTTCTCTGGAACTCTCCCTCAGAGAATCCGTCTCTATACATGACGATGTGGTTCGGACGCTTTCCGGTGTGTGCGATGAAGTCGTGGATTCGAGCTTGAATCTCCTCCTGGAATCGCACGATTCGCTCCTCTCCCACTTGTTGAATACGGCACGAAGCGCGGAACTCGGTACAGTTGAAGTCGATGTTTCCAACAACGGCGGCAGCAGAGAGCTTACGAATGTCGTTGTACTCACGTTCAGCTGTAGAAGGATGAGAGACATCAACTCCAAGCAACAGAACTGGATCATCTGGATTCGTGAGCATGGTCCATGGTTTGAAGTCTCCTCCACGCTCGAGTTTACGGTGAGTGGTTCCAATTTTACCGAGAACTTTCTCCACCAATAGACGAGTGAGCTTGCACGTCGCCGGAACTTCCTGGAACAAAATTACATTTCAATTGAAACTGATCCTTTGAAATTAGCTACGACAGTCTGAAATACTTACCCCGATTTCACTGAAGTTTCTCAAGAGGATTCCTTGCGTGTAGATGCCCTTCTCATTATCTCCGTGATACTTCATGAAGTTGTAGTCATTGAAGCATTGTCCATTCAAGGTCTGGACGACCAAGCTGCAGCGGACTTCGAAGATCACCAAGACGAATGGAATGAGCACCTCATCATCATTCTCCTTATACTTCTGGTCGATGTTGGCCTTCAACGACTCGAAGAATTGAACGATGGAGTACGGTGTGCTGCTTTCGTTTGTCTGGCAGTATTTGTGGATTCCTTGAATCGCTGCTTGTCCCCTCTCCTTGTTCTCCCAGGCGATCGGCTGTCCGGCATTGTCGATGGCACACATCAAACGGTGATAGCATCCTCTGAAAATGAAAAAGTTGATTCAACGATAACCTAATCAATTTGTTGAAACTTACGCATCATAATGCATCTCATTCCTTCCGAACTTTGGAGACGAAATCTCCAGAATGGATCCGATGAGCCGCTTCTTGAGCTTTGGAGCATTTGGATCCTTATTGCGGACGAATGTCGAGTCCTCCAAGACCTTACGGATTGGATTATGGGTGATGGCCTCCCACTCTCCCACATGATCCACATCCTTGAAAGTGGATCCTTCTCCATAGACAACAGTCGGTGCTGGAAGAATGGTGGCTTTCACTGAGAGCATTTCCTTGCTGATCTCAAGTCCGGTGGCTTTCATGTAGTCATCGTCGTTGTTGATTGCCGGTGGAACATCGGCGATTCTCTGCTGTCCCACAATCCTCTCAAGCAAATGGAACCGTTGTGGAGCTTCGTACGAAGTGTACTTGATGAGGTCAGCCTTCAATTCGGTCGACATGGCACCTTCGAAACGTTTGCAGGCCTCGAAAGAAACGAGCTCCATTGGGAATGCAATGAACGTTCTGTTCTGTTTCGTTGGCTTCTTGAGGAGCATCGGCAAGTTTGGATAACGAAGGCGAATATTTTTGGCCTTCAAGAAATATTCCTCGACTGTGTACTCTCTTCCAGCTCTCTCATCAAAGAACCTGTGCTCCGAAGCTGGAACCGTCAATTCATGGAACTTGAACGACTTTCCACCCTTCACTGGAGTGAAGAGCGATGGATTTCGAACAACACTTCCATGCTCATCAATCTCGACTCCAGCCTCGAAAGAGTATTGAAGTCGCATCTTCTTCAAGATGGCACTCATGACCTTCTTATTCTCATAGGTGCACACGGCGGTGCGGAGTCTCTGGTCCCAAATGTTTTCGAACTCTTCTTGATCAATGACTCCGTCGTTGATGAGCTCACAGAAGAGAAGAATCAACGAGTATCCTGGACGGGAGAAGATAGTATGGGCCACTGAAAAATATGTTATGTTGAACTTGCATTGCCAAGAAATAAAACTAACCGTCAAAGCAAGCGGTGATTCCAGCTCGCAAGTTGAGGCGGACAGCCATAGAGATTCCGACACGGGCATCAAGTCCATTTCTGAGTGGAACGGTGAGTGGGAAGTCGAGGACTTCACTTGGATTCTCCGAAGCTCCTTGGATCATGTACATGCAACGTTTGAAGACGATGTACTTCGGGCAGCTGAAAACTTGTTAGTAAGGTAAATGAAGACGTTTCTGTAAAACTCACTTGGTTCTGACATTAGCCGTGGCGATGGCATCAACCAAAGTGGACAGCAATTGGATATCCTGCTCCTCGCGGGTTTCTCTTCCAAAGTCAACACGACCACAGTGTTTCAACTCCATGTGCATTCTTTTGGATCTGTAGGTAGCTTGTGCACTTGGAAGTTGATCAGTTGTCCAGAGCATGTTCACATCATTGAAAATGTATTTGATGCGCGGTGACAGCTGTTTTCGGTTGTCTCTGAGAATTTGATGGAAGATTGGTCCGGCCTCTTCTCTTTTAATCAATTTCTTATTATTTTGATACACGTCGACATTATAACACCAGAGTTTTAGAGTGTTGTCTGGAAGCAGGACCAATGCGTGATTTGTCCACAATTCCGTTTTGATGCCGACAGCCTTCTTGTCGTAAACAGACTCTGATGGACGAACATAGAACGCTTGTTTGGTGTGTGCCAAGTTCTTCTTGGGAACTGGAGCATTCGGATGTTGTGCTGATCCGGCGAGATCTCCCATCGTGGCACCATCGTTTCTCTGAACTCTGCTCTGTCCTCCACGATTGGAATGTTGATCGTACATTCCGCCACCTCGGCCTCCACCACGATATCCTCCGCCTCCACGGCCTCCGCCACCCATGCTCATGTTATCCATACGGCCGGAGAGATCATCCTGGTAGTTGCTTCCTCGTCCACCACCTCCTTGGTAGTTGCCACGTCCTCTTCCACTTGAGCTGGAATCACTGTGGGTGCTGTACGTGGATCCGTACTCTCTTCTGTCATCACGACGATCGTTTCCGTAGCGATCGTCCTGGCCGCGACTACGGTTGTCATAGTTGCGATCGCGGTTGTCGTAACGGTCTCCTCTGTTGTCGTGACGACGATCATCGTATCCTCGATCCCCGCCACCTTGACCACGGTTTCCCCCACCGTAACTCATCGTTCAAGTTGGATTGTCTGAAAGAACAAAAATTATGAAAACGAAGTTCAAGAGGTAAAAGAAGAGAAAAGACGATGGAGCAGAAAAAGAGAGAGGAATGTTTCATAGGTAATGGATAGACTACCTATCTGGGGGTACCTACAAGTGGGCGGAGCTTATTCCACGATGGGATAAAAAAGGGGCGGAGCCTTGGGGTCCTGTCCACTCTCCTTAAATGACGTCATTGCATGAGCTATGGAGAAGGGTTTGGAGGGGTCACTGTATGCAATGAAAGATACACCTGTTGAGACGATCGGGGATTAGAGGGCAACTGGTGGAGCACCTATCTAATCGACACCATCCGCCAACCAATTATATACTGTATTAGTGATGTCAAATAAACCCATCGATTAGATAAAACTGAAATCAAGAAATGAATATGTAGAAACAGAATAAGGTGCAAAGAAACATTTACAATGCAACGGAGCATTCAAAAACTGGGAGATAACATCTGGGAAAACGGATGACTTGATCTGAAGGCACCATATGAAAACAATGATGCATTCATCTCAATTACAACATTAGAACCTTTCATGCGTATTGTAGTGGTGATGATTCCACAACAACAGTTTCGGATAAAAACTCATAAATCTTTTGGTCAACGGTCACTCTGCGACACCTGACATCCACGGAGCAGATTCTGCCGCGTTCACAATCAATAGGGAGGAGAAGAAACCCTTTCTCTCTTTTCGCAGTAAAATCGGTTTGCGCGAAACAACGATGAATGAATAAAAGACGCCACATCGAAACTTTTGTCGAGGGTAGGTGTCGGTGAAATGTTGCGTCTCTTTCGGAAAGACGGATAGGTCGACCTCATTTTCGGGAAGAGATCGCCGTTATTAAAGTTTAGATAGTTGAACATTTGAGAGACTCATTTAGAAGTGCACTGATACGAATTAGTAGGTCGCTTTCCAAAATTGAGTGACCACCAGACCCCGAATTACACTCTTATCAGTTTACTGATTAGCTAATGAGAGTAAACAGTGCGAATTATACAACAATATGGAAAGAGGAGGAGGAAGAGGAAAATAATAATGATAGAATATCCAAAACAAGACTTTAAAAAATCCAGAACTAAGGCTTCTTCATTTCCTTCCATGACAAACATCAATATTTCCTCTTTCTCCCAACTGGTAAAAGAGTGGAATAGAGAGGCGAAATGGAGGAAAAGAGGAGAGAAAGCAAACCCCGAGTTCCATCCGAGGACTGTGTGTCAATTCGCTGTCTCTCTCTCCGCGTGGAGGATGCTAATAGTACTGCGCTTCGTGGAGACTCCGACGCAACAAGCGCCAGAGGGAAGAGGCGAGTGCGGAGGGGTTGCGTACGATGCCAAGGTCGGCACCAACTGACCGCTCCGAGCGGCTGGTTCTCCACAGGGGGTGGGGCATTCGGCGCGCTCGGGGTGCCTCTCTTCATGGAGGAGATGGAAGAGGAGAAGGAGAGTAGAATAAAGAAGGGAGGAGAAGAAGTCTCTCTCTTGTTTGTAGAGTCCGTCGTGTTGTTGATCAGGAATGCATAGTGTCCAAGGAACTGAAGAAGGGGAAAAAGACGACGGATTTGTCCCGAGGGGATTCTTTTTCGAACGAATTCGATAACAAAAAAAGAGAGAACTGAAGAACAGAGAAGATTGATGGATAGAGCTGAAAAAGGAGAAAAATGTTGTAGGATGCACATCGTTTCGCCGAAATTCTAGTTAGAATAAAGAATCAAAGGATCTCGAAGGATAGAAAGACTAAAATGGAAAATCAGAGTTAAAAGTACAAACTTTATAACGTATCAGTGCTAAAAGTGGAAACTCTAGAACTGCGAGACGGAAAGGACACTTCTTGTTTATCAATCAGAAGAATTTCATTTCCTAACTCCGCTATCTGCAATTTTCAAAGCACCGTCTGGTACGAATGGTCAAGACCAACGCCTCTCTCTTTCGATCGAGGAGCATACAATATTTTATCAGTTTTACGACCGTAAAATGAAAAGGAAGAGAGAAAGACCAAAATACAGATGATGAGGTCACGGGGGAGTGGAAATTGGTTTCAAATTATTAGGTTCTGCAGTGATGGATCTTCTTTTGTTATACCTTTTCGGTCGATTAGATATAAATCATCCTATAATAACAAATGCTATTATTATTAATGCAATCTTATCGAAGGCGGCATCATGATAGATTTACATCTGTCAATTATACAAGGTTTCGCGCATATTCTGACAAGATAGCAGGGTTAAAAGGCAAAGTTTGAAGTTGTAAAAGAGAAAAGGTACTAGGTAATGAACGACTTTATAACTCAAGAAACGAAGGGTATGCAGACTGAATACCATACAAAGAAACTGTCAACCTAGTGACATTCATAGAGTTCTTTTTGCTATAATTGCTCCAAATTATCAATGTTTACGGGAAGAGTCACTCTCCATCTAAACAATTGTACGGTCAGTATACTAATCTACTCGTTCGAATAAGTACAGTATCCATGTTGCGCAACCCCCTGTTGCGCAATTACTCATCAGCAGCTGCTCTCTGTTCTGAGTACATTATATCCATAAAGATTCCGACATGTTTCACGTAACAATAAGATGATCATCCGTAAACCGTTTATCCCTATTATATGAGTGGAAGGTGCGAGGTGCGCGAGAAGAGTTTTTAGAGAATCGAAAAAATTGAAAATTCAATCCTCAAAGTGAATCCGAAGAAAAAACTTCCCAAACACCACCGAATGGCTTACTGTAATGAAAATTCGATTCCCACAAAATATGGTAATAAAGGTAATTTTATTGGTACTGAATAACATTAAAACGACACAATAATGTGTGAATATGTGCACTTTCACACAAGGGGTACGGTAACTCAAATGGCAATAAAAAACTTTCATCTCCCTCTCTACTTTTTGTTGTTTTTTCTCTTTTATTCGTAACGATAGAATGAAAAAAACGCGCAACCCCCGATCGTACGAATGTTATGATTCATCGCTCAAAGGGAAACGGGGCTTGCATCATCATTTTTTTTTCAATTTGTTGCGTAAGTCAGTATGGGAAGAGGCTTTTGTGAAAGAACCATTAGCAAAGGAAAAATTTGAAAATCAGAAGGGAAGAGGGTTTCCCAGAATCCAACATCGCCTCAGAATGTAAACATTACTGCGGCTTCCGACAAAGAACCTTTACACTAACGTTAGAATGTTTCCGTTGTTTCTTTTGATTCAAGATCGAAGAGGTTCTGTCGAACACTCAAAAAAAGGTTACTGTAGCTTTCAAAAAAACAGACTAGCCGCCTTTTTGATGTTTCCCGAGATCAAAGAAATTCAGAATATGGTTGTGTTACTGTGTGGGGAAGGTTCATGTAATGATGACAGGCTTGTTTTTTTGTTTTGCCACTCATAAAACCGATGATGATCAGATAAAAGCAATAAATCGGTGGTGTACAAAAAGGATAAAAAGAGCAGATGGTCCTTTGTGCCACAGGCGGTGTAGAAGGTGTAGAGTCGATTCAAAAAGTCATCAGGATGAAAGGTAATAATTACTCTTCCGTTTGTAATCCTAATCTTCTACCAGATGTGATGAGCGTTTCCAGTAATTGTGTGTGCACCGGTAAACAGTTTTTGAATTAATTACAATGGTTTGAATATTGTATGTTTCACACTACATCAATAACAAGTCCTCTTTTAACGCACGGGGATAATGAAACTAGCAGAAGTGTACAAGACGGTCATCAAATATAATCTTATTCATGTTCGAAAGATTAGGATCATTCATGTTTCCATAATCTCTCTGCCTTCGCCTCTCCGATTTTTTTAGGTCTCAGGAAGAAGGCTCACAATTTTCAAGCAGATGAAATACTACATCTTCACCGAGCACTATTCATTAAACCGTTGATTTATAGTAGTTCAGATGACCTACTTCTTCTTGGGTTGTTATTCGAAAACACATTTACATTTACGGCTCAATAAGATGAACGGGAGTTGCCGACTTCCAATTAGAGACCTCCTCCAACCTTCCCTCCAAATATATCACGAAGCTTCAGTAGGTGCTGGGTAGTAGTGGGAAAAAGTAGGTCAGCAGTGAAATCCTAATGACATGAGAGGAAAGGAGCCCCGAGAAGCAGAATCCAATTCGCTTGAAAGGAAATTAATCCTGGGACTGGCAGGAAAACATTGAATGTATCCCGTGACAACATGGAAGAGAGATTAGTTGGACTGGAAGGAATGATATGAGATTTCAAAGTTGTATAGCAGAAGACATTTCAATTCGGAAAATGGATTTCGAATGAGGGGAGTGATAAAGACTAGTGAAATGATATCCGGGGATAGTTTTTTGAGTCTTCGATAATATGTGTTATTACTTCGAAGTAAAGGAACTTCTGTTCGTCACGGAGAATGGGAAGGAAATTTGGAGAAGTCACTTCAGAATTAGGTGTTGATCTCCGTGTCTTTGTTCTCATTTGAACAAGAAA
Organism: Caenorhabditis brenneri; assembly: GCA_000143925.2. Classification (NCBI taxonomy): domain Eukaryota; kingdom Metazoa; phylum Nematoda; class Chromadorea; order Rhabditida; family Rhabditidae; genus Caenorhabditis; species Caenorhabditis brenneri. Next base: position 55,796 of record GL379858.1, read on the forward strand.
AATAACAGAAACAGGTTTTCTAGAGGAAAAAGAAGAATTAGAACACAGTTCGCTTGGTGTTTATCATAAACATGATACGTTGACATTGAAGAAATGAAGTTGTAACGATAGGAGGAAGGATAGCGGGAAGAAGAAAACTGTTATGAAAAATCGGAAAGCAATACCTGAGTATTTTTTAAATCTTTCCGAACCTATCAACGTATGTTTTTGAAATTAGGAATCACCCTAAATGTTCAAACTCATGAAGGCAGTTTGAGATCTGGTAATCATTCCGAGATGATTGTCTCAGTTTGAAAAAAAAACAAAGGTTTCGGATTTTACACCTTTCTACTGGTCAGAAATTAGTTTTCTCTCAACCTTTATTCTTAGAGTCTACACTTTAAAAAAACTGGATAGATCTTGGAAGATTTGAATACGATAAATCCCAATAATTTCAGTAAATCTTTGAGGTTAAAGTTTTTCGCTATAACTGCGTTTTCAAAAATCAGTTAACCTTTTCGTTCTTCCTACACTGTTATTAGACAGAGACTCACTTAATCAGCCAACAATATTATTTTGATAAGCAGGGGACGAACTTATTCTTATCATTTTAGTTGCAACACTTGCAAACTTACAATTTTCTTTTGCAACGACGCTCCGCTATTCCGCAGCTGGCGATGGTTTAGCGCCATTGTTACTGTTTTTTTAATTGATCCAAACTTTTATATTGTTCTAAACTTTTGTTTTGTATTGTTTCGTTTATTTTCGTCTTATAAACTTGATATTTTTAATTGCAGAAGCTTTTATTCTCAATATTTCCCGAAATTTCTACTTTCCAAAACAAATTAGACTGTTTTCAGCAAAATTATGGCAAATCGTGGTCCCAACGGGCGTCCGCCGGGAAATGAAGGCAGCGGAAATATGAACCTTTTCGAAAGAAATAAATATAGGTGAGGTCTCCGAAAGTTGAACTAAAAGAATCGATCTAAATTGCAGACAAACAATGCCATCCCGCTTCAACCCAATCTCTCCACCCGACCAACGCAATGGACCATCTCATCGTTTCAATTCGAACTCACCCACACAAAGTCATGTTTCAACTGCCACAACATACGAACAACCATGGAGTTCACCACAATTCCGACCGCCAGCTCCACCAGGTGAGCCACGTTTTCGGAGAACTCATTCGATGGCAGCGAAAAAGCCTGATAAAAAAGAAGGAAGTGGTGGACAGCCGAATACAGCCGAAGGACAGAAGAATGATAGACCGAAAATCAATTTCAAAGAGTTCGGAAAGAAGTTTACTAACAAGTTCAAGAAAAACAATGCGAAAAATGAAACGAAGAAAGGTGGAGATCGAATGTCGGCTCCCGTGTTGAGTATTGGACAGTCTGCAGCGGCGGCTTCCACTTCACAACCACAACTTCCATCGACAAAGGCAACTTCTTCAAGTTCAGTGTTGAAGAAGCCAAAAGCATCTGCGAGCCTGAAAATGCAACCAGAGGATAGAATGAAAATGTAAGGACAAGCGAAAAGCAATATATATTGAAACTTACTTCCAAAAACCAGCTGAAACCCGTTTAATTGATCATTTCAGGTTTCAAAAAATGGGCCGACAGCAGTCGATGAAAGAGACCAGTATTCAACGAATGCAACGAGAACGTCAAAGAGATTTCTCTCTTGTTCCTGGACCTGGCAGAAGTTGTCTTGAAGCAAACCTCGGCTCGAATCAGTCGATTGACAGTATTCTTGTTTTTAATACAACTCCCGATTCGAGAAGAAGTACATCTCTCTCAATGACTGATGATGATGTGGAGCCAATCTTCAAAAACTCATTGACCCAGAAAAGCATGACAAGCTCTCAATACAACAATCAACAGAAGCTCACAAATGGACCAAGTTTCACAAGTACTCCAAGACTTGCTGGAAGTTTCCACGCAGAGTCACCGACGATTTCGAACGTGAGAAGTGCCTCAGAAGCGTCGTTCTGTATCGTTTCCTCTGAAAATTCGCGTGTTAATCGGACAGAGTCCACCATGTACTACTCTTCTGGCACCTTGAACACTCCTATTGGTCTACCTGTGCCACGTGTGATGGTTCAGGGGCATTCGACCATCCCTCAAAACCCTGTTCGATCAATGACAGACGTTTCTTTTGCATCCACTGCATCTACACCTACCGGCACTTCTTCTAAAACTGCAACGTCATCTGGAGATCCACCATCGAAGCGAGTGAAAGAAGAGGTCGTGGATCCAGTTGATGATCAGGCACCGTCGGATTGCCCGAGTTTCAATTCTACTTCTCCTACTTCTGATTTGGAAGGGCTCCAAGTAGCAATAAATAGCCAACCGGAACACTTGAGCGTAAGTAGAGTTTGAAAAATTATAAAATTCAAATACCTTTTCAGAATCTCTGGATGGTCTCGAAAGAGATTCGTGATAAGCAACTCCAACTGCAACACCACATTCCACTTATGGAGACGATGAAGAACCGTGCAATGGCGATAGATCAGCAGAAGATGTTGCTTTATGAGTCCAAGGGTGACAATCCATCAGCAGAAGATGTAAGATAAAACTCGAAAATGACCTTTTAACATGTCTTTCCAGATGCGTACCGTTTGGAATCTTGATCGGGAGTTCATAAAGCTCAATCAAGATATGGTCATGACTCAAATGGCAATTCACGATGCCCACAACATGATCCCATACCTAGAAATGCGTCGAAACGAGTTGCTCGCTGTATCTCCACCGCCTCAAAATGTTCAAATTCCAACATCAACCAATTTACAGCCGGGAAGCTTTGTCTGAATTCAAGTTTCTTTAATTACTCATCCCGTGTGTTTAGCCCCTGTAAATTATTTGTTTCTTAGATTATCACCCCTCCTCAAACACATTTTAGAGTATGTTGTTCGTATTTTTAGTTGATTTTTAGGTGCACATTACCCTTGCCATTTCTGGAAATCTCCTGAATTGTTTGACCGTTTGTTCCTTGTTTTCTTATATGTCGTTGAATCATCTGCAGGGACATTTTGTTACGTGATGATCTTTCGAACCTCAGTTCTCTTGAAATTCCGTTTTTTAAATTTGTTTTTTTGCACATTTTGGATCATGAATTGGAGATCATATTCTCATTTCCATTGTGTACTCGATTCAGTTTTAGAAAACAAAATGAAACATGAAACCTCAAATTCGAAACTGTCAATCCCTCAAAAACGATAAGATCTTCTCTGGTCCCCTTCTCTTTCCTTTCCTTCAGCATAATTTTGAATGGTCAACGCTTGATTTGCGTGCTCTCTTGTCCATCGTCCATCTAAATTGTATGTCATTCTTTTCGTCTCTTCCACATCTAACACTCTCTTGGCACGGCTTCAAGTAGAAGCCGTCAGATAATAGGATTTCGTGCAACGACGACAACGGAAAAGACGAAGAAGAAGAGGACCACCCAACGAGTTTCATCAGTTTTGCTGCCTCCTTCTTCTCCGAATAATACATACTTTTGCATCATTGGAGAGAATTGTTAAATTTATTGTTGTGTTTCCTTTTTCCATCCTCTTCTCTTTTTATTTGTGGCGTCGGTAGTGTCGGCAACTTCTTCGTCTCATCTGAATATATGAAAAGTAGAGAGA
>GL379858.1:59409-79033 GCA_000143925.2 Caenorhabditis brenneri
GATATGGTTGAGAACCTGATGAAGTACATTGACAAGAAAACTGAACGAAGATGGTGGCTTCGAGATGTTATCAATTTCACTCAAGCTGCTGTCAAAGTCGCTTTATTCATTAGTGCTGCAATTTCAGTGGCTTATCATCAGAATCAAATCGCACCCATTATTACATTAGTTATCACTATTATTCAGGTTAGTTTGAAAGAGATTGGCTAACTTTAAAAAGTTGTTTTCAGGGTATAACCGAAGGATTCGATCAATACTTCTTGAAGAACAAGAGCCCGGATGATATTCACATTTCTGTGCTTACTAACACGATGGCCAATTTGAAAAGCTGACGGTTATGTTAATTAGATATCAATTTGGTTTTCGTTTTAATAGTCATTCTTTGTCCTTATACAATTATTCATGGACAATAAGAAAATGAAATTCGTTGTTTTCTCTAATGGACGTTCAATGGACAAAACTGCCTAATGGAATACATGGGCGGGGCTAATCAGACAAACAGTTCGGTATAAAATATACGAATTGAATTGAAATTTTGAACTGAAAATGCGTTTTTTGGTTTCTCTCCTCCTCATCCATTCCCTAGTTATTCTGAATGTGAACAGCCAATTTATGGGTGGTGCATGTGGGTGTGGGTAAGCACTTCTTGATCTTCCCACCATTTTAGAATCACTCTTTTTTTTTCCTAGAATTGGTGGTTGCGGATGTGCTCCTCAACCCACCATAATTGTTCAAGCTCCACCACCTCAATACATGGCTCCTCCGCCTGCTCCACCAGCTCCAATCCAACCGATGCCTCCACCACCTCCACCATCATTTCCACCACCATCACCAATGTATGCTCCGCCTCCTCCACCAATTTATCAACAGGCTCCACCGTTATATGCTCAAGGACCACCTCCATCAATGCCTCCACCAGGACCACCAATTCAACCACAACCGTATTATCCAATGTATCCAAGTTCTGGCTATGGTGGAGTTATGTATGGGTGATATGGTCGAGGTTGATGTGATTATGCAAATGAATAAAGTTGAGCTGAAAAAAGGTTTTACACGTGGTACCTATCAAATAAAAATATCTAGACCGCCCTACTTTTTCAATTTTTTTTTCTTACGTCTCTTTCTTTCTCTTCAAAATAATTTATTTATTTTCTCCAGCGGTTTACTATCATTTCTCAAAACGTAAACCGGAATCAGAATAAGCCGGACAGAAAAGAAGTGAGTTTTTGAACATAGAAAAAGATTTTGTGAATGGAAGAGAATTTCCAGAAGCACTAGGCCAAAATGAACGATTTTTGCAAAGTCCGCAATAGAAATCTTCGCATCGACATGACGAATAGGTAAGGGAGAATTGAATATTCACAAAACATTGAAAGAAGTTTCAGCCTCGAAGTAACCAGTCCCCCTCATCATTTCGAATCAATTGCCAACTTCCTTCGTACCGATTTCTCCAATTCTCGTGAATTATGTGACGTCTGTCTATGCTTTGAAACCGACAAAATACTGGCTCACTCTGTGATGTTGGCCGCGTTTTCCTCCACATTTGCAGAGAAATTCAAAAAGTCTGAAAAGTGTTTGTCGGTGGATTTGAAGTTTCTAAAGATAGATAGTGTCAAAAAGGTGTTGGATTTCATTTATTTCGGAAAAGTTTCGTTTCGTTTCGCCACTCTACAAGATGATTTGGAAGCTGTCGCCTACTTTGGAGTTCCACCATTGCAAGAGGAAATTGAGAAGAAGTTGGTGGAGTTGGCAAGACAGGGAAAATGTGTGGATGTGCTGAATTTGGTGACGGCTAACTTGAAAACGATTCCTCATTCTCCATCAACCATGTTAGCCGTATCCGATGAAACAGTCCGTGATATTGTCTCAATCCTCCATGAAATGTCAAATTCCAACAAACTCCCTTATGAAGAAGTACTCAAACTCTCCACCAACACAGTCATCACAATGCTTTCATCTCGAATTTCGGACGTTCAGAAGCTGGATATAATCAACATGTCGCTGAAATGGATGTATGAACGTCGTCTCAATGATCATAAAGCTTCGAATATTCTTTGTGGATTGACTTTCGGATCAATGACTTATGCAAAGTTGGTTCATTTTCGCAACTCGCTGATTCAAACCGCAATTCCGGTAACGGTTGGAAGATGTGTTCGCTTGATAAAAGGAGAGAATGATACGGTGAGAACAACTCGAAGTCAAAATCAATATAATATATAATTTCAGCTCGACATAGCCTTCACCTATGCAGATACTTCTGGGCATCAACAAGGCATCAAGTGAGTAAGAGAAGAAGCAGAACTGAACAAACAGTTTTAATTTCAGAGTATCCACTCCATCATCTTCATTCACACTTGCCAATGATCAAACTTCTCTGGGTGCGACATCTTCTTATATTCAAAGGAAAAACCCGAAAATTCAAACTTCGAATACGTAAGTATTGCGTTCTGGTGTTACAGAAAGTTGCAACGTTGTTCCCTGTATTTTCCTGATTCAGATCATCCTCGCACACGAAATTCGAATCCGGCTACTCAACTTCGTACGACTACAAGTAAGTTTTCCCGCTGTTTCCTGAACCCAATTTCTTCTTCCAGTTTCGATGACTGCTCCACTGCCATGGGATTCACCGCCGAAGACTTGAAACGTCTTGGTCTTGAGAAGAAAGAAGGCGGTAAAAAGTAGACAAGTTTCTCAAACGATCTTTGAGAGTTGAAAAAGAATAAAGTTTTTTTTTTGGATTATATACTGTTTTTATTATCATCATCATTTTGTTCCAATGATTAACAATATAGAGTTGTCAGTGGAAAAGAGAGGGTATTCTACGGGACTTTTTGGTAATAAAGGACTGAGAATATTATCCTGGAGGATCAAATTTTAAATGTAAAGTATACTGGGTAAAGTTTGAAAGAGTGAGAATTGCAGGAGTGGGAGGAGCCGGAAATGAAAATGAAAAATAGATCGAGAATTATTAGTTGTTTGAAGGAACAGTTTGAATACAATACAGTTACAGGAAGGAAGGTACGAGGGTAAAAATGAGACTGGAAGAGGCTGGGCCTCTTATTAAATATGGTTACAATCAAAGATTAATATAAGATTATCAAAGTGAAATTCGGGAAAGAAATACATTTTGGGTTTACATTAGAGAAATGGTTTCTATACTGAGTTATTCTGGTACTTTCTAAAGTATCCTGGATTAATAATATCTTACAAGGGATACCTTTGGTTGAAGATGAAATCGAACAAGGTATTGGATGGATTTCACAATTGAATCTGAATCTCCTCATTCGATTCTACCCACACCCAAACACTAAGAAGATCTTTACACGCTGCTCCACCATTACACGAAGATCATTCCATCCAATCCTTTATTGACGTTGATTGCAGCAGTCAATTGGTTGACATTGAAGACATTGTCCACGTTGAGGTGCTCTCCTTTCATCCTGTAAATTGAATTATTATGAGACTCAAACTTGAGCGATTATGTTTAATGGAACTTACTGAGCAGTTGACCAGGCACCATCCAGAGCTTCCTTGGCTCTCTTCGCCGCGAGATGGGCATACAGAAGTGGAGCTGGCTGAGCGACGGTGCTCGTGGTACGGCAGAAGTTGTACGTCAACGCATACGTGATGCACGGCCAGAAGCTCACCGGCAACTTCTCCCAGGTATTATGAAGAACGTAGTAGTGAGTCGGCCGGGCGACTCCTTTCTCTCCGACTTGCGAACAAAGGAAGAAGTCATAGTACTCGTTAGTCGTAACGGTATCTTCCACCAGAGTTCCAGGGACAATGTTGAAACCGTTTGCCTCCGTTCCCTGGGAGAAGTCCTTGAGGAAGAAACGGGTGTGGTGTCTCTTGGTGGCAACGATATACGTGACGGATGGGTACCACTTTGGAGCTGTGTCGACACAAGCCTGCTCGATGGCCAGGCGTTCCTCGTAGAGTGTTCTCTGGAACTCTCCCTCAGAGAATCCGTCTCTATACATGACGATGTGGTTCGGACGCTTTCCGGTGTGTGCGATGAAGTCGTGGATTCGAGCTTGAATCTCCTCCTGGAATCGCACGATTCGCTCCTCTCCCACTTGTTGAATACGGCACGAAGCACGGAACTCGGTACAGTTGAAGTCGATGTTTCCAACAACGGCGGCAGCAGAGAGCTTACGAATGTCGTTGTACTCACGTTCAGCTGTAGAAGGATGAGAGACATCAACTCCAAGCAACAGAACTGGATCATCTGGATTCGTGAGCATGGTCCATGGTTTGAAGTCTCCTCCACGCTCGAGTTTACGGTGAGTGGTTCCAATTTTACCGAGAACTTTCTCCACCAATAGACGAGTGAGCTTGCACGTCGCCGGAACTTCCTGGAACAAAATTACATTTCAATTGAAACTGATCCTTTGAAATTAGCTACGACAGTCTGAAATACTTACCCCGATTTCACTGAAGTTTCTCAAGAGGATTCCTTGCGTGTAGATGCCCTTCTCATTATCTCCGTGATACTTCATGAAGTTGTAGTCATTGAAGCATTGTCCGTTCAAGGTTTGGACCACCAAGCTGCATCGGACTTCGAAGATTACCAAGACGAATGGAATGAGCACCTCATCATCATTCTCCTTATACTTCTGGTCGATGTTGGCCTTCAACGACTCGAAGAATTGAACGATGGAGTACGGTGTGCTGCTTTCGTTTGTCTGGCAGTATTTGTGGATTCCTTGAATCGCTGCTTGTCCCCTCTCCTTGTTCTCCCAGGCGATCGGCTGTCCGGCATTGTCGATGGCACACATCAAACGGTGATAGCATCCTCTGAAAATGAAAAAGTTGATTCAACGATAACCTAATCAATTTGTTGAAACTTACGCATCATAATGCATCTCATTCCTTCCGAACTTTGGAGATGAAATCTCCAAAATCGATCCAATCAGTCTCTTCTTGAGCTTTGGAGCATTTGGATCTTTGTTTCGGACGAATGTAGAGTCCTCCAAAACCTTACGGATTGGATTATGGGTGATGGCCTCCCACTCTCCCACATGATCCACATCCTTGAAAGTGGATCCCTCTCCATAGACAACAGTCGGTGCTGGAAGAATGGTGGCTTTCACTGAGAGCATTTCCTTGCTGATCTCGAGTCCGGTGGCTTTCATGTAGTCATCGTCGTTGTTGATTGCCGGTGGAACATCGGCGATTCTCTGCTGTCCCACAATCCTCTCGAGCAAATGGAAGCGTTGTGGAGCTTCGTACGAAGTATACTTGATGAGGTCAGCCTTCAATTCGGTCGACATGGCACCTTCGAAACGTTTGCAGGCCTCGAAAGAAACGAGCTCCATCGGGAATGCAATGAACGTTCTGTTCTGTTTCGTTGGCTTCTTGAGGAGCATTGGCAAGTTTGGATAACGAAGGCGAATGTTCTTGGCCTTCAAGAAGTACTCCTCGACTGTGTACTCTCTTCCAGCTCTCTCATCAAAGAACCTGTGCTCCGAAGCTGGAACCGTCAATTCATGGAACTTGAAAGACTTTCCACTCTTCACTGGAGTGAAGAGCGATGGATTTCGAACAACACTTCCATGCTCATCAATCTCGACTCCAGCCTCGAAAGAGTATTGAAGTCGCATCTTCTTCAAGATGGCACTCATGACCTTCTTATTCTCATAGGTGCACACGGCGGTGCGGAGTCTCTGGTCCCAAATGTTCTCGAACTCTTCTTGATCAATGACTCCATCGTTAATGAGCTCACAGAAGAGAAGAATCAACGAGTATCCTGGACGGGAGAAGATGGTATGGGCCACTGAAAAATATGTTTTGTTGAACGTTCATTGCCAAGAAATAAAACTAACCGTCAAAGCAAGCGGTGATTCCAGCTCGCAAGTTGAGGCGGACAGCCATTGAGATTCCGACACGGGCATCAAGTCCATTTCTGAGTGGAACAGTGAGTGGGAAGTCGAGGACTTCACTTGGATTCTCCGAAGCTCCCTGGATCATGTACATGCAGCGTTTGAAGACGATGTACTTCGGGCAGCTGAAAACTTGTTAGTTGGGTATATGAAGACGTTTCTAAAAAACTTACTTGGTTCTGACATTAGCCGTGGCGATAGCATCAACCAATGTGGATAGCAGTTGGATGTCCTGCTCCTCGCGGGTTTCTCTTCCAAAGTCCACACGACCGCAGTGCTTCAACTCCATGTGCATTCTTTTGGATCTGTAGGTAGCTTGTGCACTTGGAAGTTGATCAGTTGTCCAGAGCATGTTCACATCATTGAAAATATATTTGATGCGCGGTGACAGCTGTTTTCGGTTGTCTCTGAGAATTTGATGGAAGATTGGTCCGGCCTCTTCTCTTTTAATTAATTTCTTATTATTTTGGTACACGTCCACATTATAACACCAGAGTTTGAGAGTTTTGTCTGGAAGCAGGACCAATGCGTGATTTGTCCAGAGTTCAGTCTTGATGCCGACAGCCTTCTTGTCGTAGACAGACTCTGATGGACGCGTATAGAACGCTTGTTTGGTGTGTGCCAAGTTCTTCTTGGGAACTGGAGCATTCGGATGTTGTGCTGATCCGGCGAGATCTCCCATCGTGGCTCCATCGTTTCTCTGAACTCTGCTCTGTCCACCACGATTTGAGTGTTGATCGTACATTCCGCCACCTCGGCCTCCACCACGGTATCCTCCGCCTCCACGGCCACCGCCACCCATGTTCATGTTATCCATTCGTCCGGAGAGATCATCCTGGTAGTTGCTTCCTCGTCCACCACCTCCTTGGTAGTTTCCACGTCCTCTTCCACTTGAGCTGGAATCACTGTGGGTGCTGTAGGTGGATCCGTACTCTCTTCTGTCATCATGACGGTCGTTTCCGTAGCGATCGTCCTGGCCGCGACTACGGTTGTCATAGTTGCGGTCGCGGTTGTCGTAACGGTCTCCTCTGTTATCGTGACCACGGTCGTCGTATCTTCGATCCCCGCCACCTTGACCACGGTTTCCCCCACCGTAACTCATCGTTCAAGCTGGATTGTCTGAAAGAACAAAAATAATGAGAACGAAGTTCAAAAGGTAAAAGAAGAGAGAAGACCATGGAGCAAAAAAGAGAGAGGAATGTTTCATAGGTAATGGATAGACTACCTATCGAGGGGGACCTACAAGTGGGCGGAGCCTATCCCAAGAGGATAAAAAGGGGGCGGAGCCTTGTGGTCCTGTCCACTCTCCTTAGATGACGTCATTGAATGAGCTACGAAGAAGGGTTTGGAGGGGTCACTGTATGCAATGAAAGATACACCTGGCGAAGACGATCAGGGATTAGAGGGGGCAAATGGTGGATGGAGCACCTATCTAATCGACACCATCCGCCCACCAATTACATACTGTAGACGATTAGATAAAACTGAACTCAAGAAATGAATATGTAGAAGCATAATAAGACGAAGAGAAACATTTACAATGCAACGGAGCATTAAAAAACTGGGAGATAACGTCTGGGAAAACGGATGACTTGATCTGAAGGCACCATATGAAAACAAAGATGTATTCATCTCAATTACAACATTAGAACCTTTCATGCGTGTTTTAGTGGTGATGATTCCACAACAACAGTTTCAAACAAAAACTCATAAATCTATTGGTCAACGGTCACTCTGCGACACCTGACATCCAGGGAGCAGATTCTGCCGCGTTCACAATCAATAGGGAGGAGAAGAAACCCTTTCTCTCTTCGCAGTAAAATCGGTTTGCGCGAAACAACGATGAATGAATAAAAGACGCCACATCGAAACTTTTGTCGAGGGTAGGTGTCGGTGAAATGTTGCGTCTCTTTCGGAAAGACGGATAGGTCGACCTCATTTTCGGGAAGAGATCGCCGTTATTAAAGTTTAGATAGTTGAACATACTCATTTATAAGTGCACTGATACGAATTAGTAGGTCGCTTTCCGAAATTGAGTGACCACCAGACCCCAAATTATACTCTTATCAGTTTACTGATTAGCTAATGAGAGTAAACAGTGCGAATTATACAACAATATGGAAAGAGAAGGAGGAAGAGGAAAATGATAATGATAGAATAAGCAAAACAAGACTTTAAAAAATCCAGAACTAAGAGTTATACATTTCCTTTCATGACAAACAACAATTTTCCCTCATTCTCCCAACTGGTAAAAGAGTGGAATAGAGAGGCGAAATGGAGGAAAAGAGGAGAGAAAGCAAACCGCGAGTTCCATCCGAGGACTGTGTGTCGATTCGCTGTCTCTCTCTCCGCGTGGAGGAAGCCAATAGTACTGCGCTTCGTGGAGACTCCGACGCAAAGAGCGCCAGAGGAAAGAGGCGAGTGCGGAGGGGTTGCGTACGATGCCAAGGTCGGCACCAACTGACCGCTCCGAGCGGCTGGTTCTCCACAGGGGGTGGGGCATTCGGCGCGCTCGGGGTGCCTCGCTTCATGGAGGAGATGGAAGAGGAGAAGGAGAGTAGAATAGAGAAGGGAGGAGAAGAAGTCTCTCTCTTGTTTGTAGGGTCCGTCGTGTTGTTGATCAGGAATGCATAGTGTCCAAGGAACTGAAGAGGGGGAAAAAGACGACGGATTTGTCCCGAGGGGATTCTTTTTCGAACGAATTCGATAACAAAAAATGAAGGGAACTGAAGATCAGAGAAGATTGATGGAGAGAGCTGAAAAAAAGGAGAAAAATGTTGTAGGATGCACATCGTTTCGCCAAAATTCTAATTAGAATGAAGAATCAAAGGATCTCAAAGGATAGAACGACTCAAGTGGAAAATCAGAGTTAAAAGTACAAACTTTATAACGGATCAGTGCTAAACATGGAAACTCTAGAACTGCGAGACGGAAAGGACACTTCTTGTTTATCAATCAGAAGAATTCCATTTCCTAACTCCGCTATCTGCAATTTTCAAAGCATTGCCTGGTACGAATGCTCTTGACCAACGCCTCTCTCTTTCGACCGAGGAGCATACAATATTTTATCAGTTTTACGATCGTAAAATGAAAAGGAAAAGAGAAAGACCAAAATACAGATGATGAGATCACGGGAGAGGGGAAATTGGTTTCAAATTATTAGGTTCTGCAGTGATGGATCTTCTTTTGTTATACCTTGCCGGTCGATTATATATAAATCATCCTATAATAACAAATGCTATTATTATTAATGCAATCTTATCGAAGGTGGCATCATGATAGATTTACATCTGTCAATTATACAAGATTTCGCGCATATTCTGACAAGATAGCAGGGTTAAAAGGAAATATTTGAAGTTTTGAAAGAGAAAAGGTATTAGGTAAAGGTATTAGGTATTAGGTAATGAACGACTTTATAACTCAAGAAACGAAGGGTATGCAGACTAAATACCATACAAAGAAACTGTCAACCTGGTGACATTCATAGAGTTTTTTTGGCGATAAGTGCTCTAAATTATCAATGTTTACAAAAAGAGTCACTCTACATCTAAACAATACGCCTGTCAGTATACTAATCTACTCGTTCGAATAAGTACAGTAACCATGTTGCGCAACTGTTGCGCAATTTACCCATCAGCAGCTGCTCTCTGTTCCGAGTACATCCATAGAGATTCCGACATGTCTCACGTGACAATAAGATGATCATCCGTGAACCGTTTATTCCTATTATATGAGTGGAAGGTGCGAAGTGCGCGAGAAGAGATTTTCAAAGTTTGGAAATTCAATCCTTAGAGTGAATCCGAAGAAAGTACTTGGCGAACTTTTGAATAACCAAATAATCGGTTACTGTAGTGAGAGCTCGATTCCCACAAATTATGGTAATAAAGGTAATTTTATTGGTACTGAATCACATTAAAACGACACCGACATTGTGTGAATATGTGCACTTTCCCACAAGGGGTACGGTAACTCAAATGGCAATGAAAAAAACGTTCATCTCCCTCTCTACTTTTTGTTGTTTCTTCTCTTTTATTCGTAACGATTGAATGAAAAAAAAACGCGCAACACCGCGATCGTACGAATGTTATGATTCATCGCTCAAAGGAAAAGGGGCTTGCATCATCACTTTTTTTTTTCAATTTTTTGCGTAAGTCAGTATGGGAAGAGGCTTTTATGAGAGAACCATTAGCAAGGGAAAAATTTGAAAATCAGAAGTGAAGAGGGTTTCCCAGAATCCAACGTCGCCTCCGAATGAAAACATTGCTGCGGCTTTTGACAAAAAACCTTTACACTGTCGGTTGGATTGTTTCCTTTGTTTCTTTCGATATAAGATCGAAGAGGATATTTTGAACACTCAAAAAAGGTTACTGTAGCTTTCGAAAAAAAAGACTAGCCGCCTTTTTGATGTTTCCCGAGATCAAAAAAGTTGCGAATATGAATATGTTACTGTGTGGGGAAAGGTTCATGTAATGATGGCAGGCTTGTATTTTTTGTTTTGCCACTCATAAAACCGATGATGATCAGATAAGAAAATAGACTCGGTGGGGTACAAAAAGGATAAATAGAGCAGATGGTCCTTTGTGCCACAGGCGGTGTAGAAGGTGTAGAGTCGATTCAAAAAGTCATCAGGATGAAAGGTAATAATTACTCTTCCAATTGTAATCCTAATCTTCAACCAGATGGGATGAGCGTGTCCAGTAATTGTTCACCGGTAAACAGTTTTTGAATTAATTACAATGGTTTGAATATTGTATTTTTTACACTACATCAATGACAAGTCCTCTTTTAACACACGGGGATAATGAAACTAGCAGAAGTGTACAAGACGACCATTACACATAATCTTATTCATGTTCGAAAGGTTAGGATCGTTCATGTTTCCATAATCTCTCTGCCTTTGCCTCTCCGATCTTTTTAGGTCTCAGGAAGAAGGCTCACAATTTTCGAGCAGATGAAATACTACATCTTCACCGAGCACTATTCATTAAACCGTTGATTTATTGTAGTTCAGATGACCTACTTCTTCTTGGGTTGTTATTCGAAAACACATTTGCGTTTACGGCTCAATAAGATGAGCGGGAGTTGCCGACTTCCAATTAGAGCCTCCACCAACCTTCCCTCAGCTTCCCTCCAAATATATCACGAAGCTTTAGTAGGTGCTGGGTAGTAGTGGGAAAAAGTAGGTCAGCAGTGAAATTATAATGACATGAGAGGAAAGGAGCCCCGAGAAGCAGAATCCAATCCGCTTGAAAGGAAATTAATCCAGGGACTGGCAGGAAAACATTTTGTGTATCCCGTGATAACATGGAAGAGAGATTAGTTGGACTGGAAGGAATGATATGAGATTTCAAAGTTGTATAGCAGAAGACATTTCAATTCGGAAAATGGATTTCGTATGGGGAGAGTGATAGGGACTAGTGGAATGATATCCGGGGGTAGTAGTCTTCTGAGTCTTAGATTGTATTTGTTCTAGTTCCGATGTAGAAGAACTTCTGTTCGTCGGAGAAAATGGGAAGGAAAATTATAGAGGTCACTTAAGAATAAGGTGTTGATCTCCGTGTCTTTTTTCTCATTTGAACAAGAGAAGTTACAGAAACAGGTTCTCTACAGGAAAAATGATAATTAGAACGCAGTATATAATGTTCGCTCGATGTTTACTGTAAACATGATAAGTTGACATTAGAAAAATAGAAGTCGTAAGGGAGAGAGAAAGGATATCAGAATATAGAAAAAAGTTTGAGTTGATGAAAACTGGAAAGAAATACCTTACCAATGAGTATTTTTCATATCTATTCGAACATTTTATTAACATCGAACTCCTAATTCTAATTTTAGAATCTGATTGAAAAAATGAATCTGGAATCTTTCAGGATCTGGAAACCATTTTGTGACACTGGCCCCAGTTTGAAAAAAATAACAAAAGTTTTGGATTTTGCACGTATCTGCTGGGGAAATTAGTTTTTTCTCAAAATTTATTCTCAGAGTCTTCACTTTTTTAAAAACTGAATTGATCTGGTAAGTTTTGAATACGATAGATTCGAATATTTTCAGTAAATCTTTGAGGTTAATGTTTTCCGCAATAACTGCTTTTTAAAAAATCTGTTAACCTTTTCGTTCTTCCTACACTGTTATTAAAGAGCGACTCACTTAATCAGCCAATAATATTATTATAATACGCGGAAGACAAACTTATTCTTATCACTTCAGTTGCAACACTTGCAAACTTTCAATTTTCTTTTGCAACGACGCTCCGCTATTCCGCAGTTGAAGATTGTTTAGCGCCATTGTTACTGTTTTTTTAATTGATCCAAACTTTTATTTTGCTTTGAACTTTTGTTTTGTGTTGTTGTTTTTTTTCATTTTCATCCCAGAAACATGTTATTTTCACCTTCAGAAGCTTTTATTCTCAATGTTTCTCCCGAATCTCTACTATTCAATACAAATTTGACTGTTTTCAGCAAAATCATGGCGAATCGTGGTCCCAACGGGCGCCCACCGGGAAATGAAGGCAACGGAAACATGAACCTTTTCGAGAGAAATAAATATAGGTGAGAACTTTATGCACAGCAATTGAACTGAAACAATTGGTCAAATTGCAGACAAACAATGCCATCCCGCTTCAACCCGATCTCTCCACCCGACCAACGCAATGGACCATCTCAACGTTTCCATTCGAACTCACCCACACAAAGTCACGTTTCAACTGCCACAACATACGAACAACCATGGAGTTCGCCACAATTTCGACCGCCAGCTCCACCAGATGAGCCACGTTTTCGGAGAACTCATTCGATGGCAGCGAAAAAGCCTGATAAAAAAGAAGGAAGTGGTGAACAGCCGAATACAGCCGAAGGACAGAAGAATGAAAGACCGAAAATTAATTTCAAAGAGTTCGGAAAGAAGTTTACTAACAAGTTCAAGAAAAACAATGCGAAAAATGAAACGAAGAAAGGTGGAGATCGAATGTCGGCTCCCGTGTTGAGTATTGGACAGTCTGCAGCGGCGGCTTCCACTTCACAACCACAACTTCCATCGACAAAGGCAACTTCTTCAAGTCCAGTGTTGAAGAAGCCAAAAGCATCGGCGAGCCTGAAAATGCAACCGGAGGATAGGATGAAAATGTAAGAACAAGCAAAAAAACAGTATCTATAAAAACTTACATTATTTTCTTCATTTTGATTCGAAATTCTACTTCCAAACGCCAGCTGAAACCCGTTAAATTTATCATTTCAGGTTCCAAAAAATGGGCCGACAGCAGTCGATGAAAGAAACCAGTATTCAACGAATGCAACGAGAACGTCAGAGAGATTTCTCTCTTGTTCCTGGACCTGGCAGAAGTTGTCTTGAAGCAAACCTCGGCTCGAATCAGTCGATTGACAGTATTCTTGTTTTTAATACGACTCCCGATTCGAGAAGAAGTACATCTCTCTCAATGACTGATGATGATGTGGAGCCAATCTTCAAAAACTCATTGACCCAGAAAAGCATGACAAGCTCTCAATACAACAATCAACAGAAGCTCACAAATGGACCAAGTTTCACAAGCACTCCAAGACTTGCTGGAAGTTTCCACGCAGAGTCACCGACGATTTCGAACGTGAGAAGTGCCTCAGAAGCGTCGTTCTGCATCGTTTCCTCTGAAAATTCTCGTGTAAATCGGACAGAGTCCACCATGTACTACTCTTCTGGCACCTTGAACACTCCTGTTGGTCTACCTGTGCCACGTGTGATGATTCAAGGGCATTCGACCATCCCTCAAAACCCTGTTCGATCATTGACAGACGTTTCTTTTGCATCCACTGCATCTACACCTACTGGCACTTCTTCTAAAACTGCAACGTCATCTGGAGATCCACCATCGAAGCGAGTGAAAGAAGAGGTCGTGGATCCAGTTGATGATCAAACACCGTCGGATTGCCCGAGTTTCAATTCTACTTCTCCTACTTCTGATTTGGAAGGACTCCATGTAGCAATAAACAGCCAACCGGAGCATTTGAGTGTAAGTGAAATTTGAGAGAATGAAAAACTCAAAGATCTTTACAGAATCTCTGGATGGTTTCAAAAGAGATTCGTGATAAGCAGCTCCAACTGCAACACCACATCCCACTTATGGAGACGATGAAGAACCGTGCGATGGCAATAGATCAGCAGAAAATGTTGCTTTATGAGTCCAAGGGTGACAATCCATCAGCAGAAGATGTAAGATAAAACTCGAAAATAACCTGTTAAGCTATCTTTCCAGATGCGTACTGTTTGGAATCTCGATCGTGAGTTCATAAAGCTCAACCAAGATATGGTCATGACTCAAATGGCAATTCACGACGCCCACAACATGATCCCATACCTAGAAATGCGTCGAAACGAGTTGCTCGCTGTATCTCCACCGCCTCAAAATGTTCAAATTCCAACATCAACCAATTTACAGCCGGGAAGCTTTGTCTGAATCCAAGTTTCTTTAATTACTCATCCCGTGTGTATAGTCCCTGTAAATTATTTGTTTCTTAGATTATCACCCCTCCTCAAACACATTTTAAAGTATGTTGTTCGTATTTTTAGTTGATTTTTAGGTGCACATTACCCTTGCCATTTCTGGAAATCTCCTGAATTGTTTGACCGTTTGTTCCTTGTTTTCTTATATGTCGTTGAATCATCTGCAGGAGCATTTTGTTACGTGAGGATCTTTCAAACCTCAGTTCTCTTGAAATTCCGTTTTTAAAATTTGTTTTTTTTGCACATTTTGAATCATGAATTGGAGATCATATTCTTATTTCCATCGTGTGCTCGATTCGGTATTAGAAAACAAAAAGAAACGTGAAGCCTCAAATTCGAAACTGTCAATCCCTCAAAAACGATAAGATCTTCTCTGGTCCCCTTCTCTTTCCTTTCCTCCAGCATAATTTTGACTGGTCAACGCTTGATTTGCGTGCTCTCTTGTCCATCGTCCATCTAAATTGTATGTCATTCTTTTCGTCTCTTCCACATCTAACACTCTCTTGGCACGGCTTCAAGTAGAAGCCGTCAGATAATAGGATTTCGTGCAACGACGACAACGGAAAAGACGAAGAAGAAGAGGACCACCCAACGAGTTTCATCAGTTTTGCTGCCTCCTTCTTCTCCGAAAAATACATACTTTTGCATCATTGGAGAGAATTGTTAAATTTATTGTTGTGTTTCCTTTTTCCATCCTCTTCTTTTTATTTGTGGCGGCGTCGGCAGTGTCGGCAACTTCTTCGTCTCATCTGAATATATAAAAAGTAGAGAGAGAATAGTACGATCATCTGAAAACTTTGCGGAAGATGAGGAAGGACGGAATACTTTCAGAATGTGACGAGATCTCGTGGAGAAATGTGGCTAGAAGCGGGGTTCAAGTAAAAGTCTTTCGGTGTGTATAGATGTCCAGAATAGCCAATCGGGTTGAAATATCATTGCAAGAAGTAGTTGGAGCACAGGAAATGATCATAATCGGAATTTGTAGAAAATAAAATCAGTTAGATGATCTGAACCGCCTATAAACATTAAAGGCGCATCAAGAAGCTATGATTGCTGTCCTGAAGATGTTCTTCAAGAACATTGAAACTTTGATTGTTTAGGTGGAAGCCCATGCTGTAATCATTTCGAAATCGTTTTCAAAGTGACTAATACTTATTGATCTGTGTCATTTTTTTTTTCAGGAAAAATCGACCTGGTAACTTCTTATACTTGTTTTGTTCCGTTACATGTTCACGATTCGACTAAACTCTTTCATCTAGTTCTAGAACCACTGCGAACAAAGTAACCTAAATTCGTCAATAGTTTATCGACAATTCACCGATTTATGCTTGCAACTTTTGTCGATTTGCTAACGATAGAAAAAATATTTTGGAATTTTCAACGCATTTTGACTCTCCCAGTCCGGTCGAACCAGTCTGAGAGAGTTGGAAATCGTATCAAACGATTTTTCAGAACACCTCCACCTCTTCGTTCATTTCTCCCAGAGACACTCATCACCAGAATAACATTATTCTCAAAAAGAAGAAGTAGTGACCTCTAAAAGTTGAAATGTCCTTCCTTCCTATCCTCGTTTCTCAGATTGGATAGTTTTGGATAAATAGAGGATAGCGTGTTGGATTGAAGTAAAGCTATAGTGACAGGAAAGAGAGATTTCTCAATGATTCAGCTTCATTATCATATTCCCACCTTTCTTTCTGATGTTCAAGGTGACGGAAACGAATCTGAACGATCATTTCGATGAGAATTCTGTGGGTGTCTAGGGAATTTTGGACATCTTATAATCTCATTTTTCTGTTGGTTTTTCACTCAAGAAACTTCATTTTTCAGTTCAATTTTAGGTACTCCCCTCTCTGAAACGCTGTTCTTCAGACGTTCCAGACCCTTTTATGGTCTCCCACAATCCTTATATTTCATCATTAGAGCTTCATTTGTGTGTCATTCATCCTCCTTTTCCATCCATTTCGAAATCATTCGAAGGACCACTCTCTTCTTCTTCTCCTTCTTCTTTTTAACTGAAGAAAGGCCCTCCTTCCCATCTTACTCCCAAAGTTGGTTGCCCATCTAGGGCAACCTCGTTATTTGCATCTTCCGTTCCCCTTCTTTTTCCTTCTTCTCTTTTTGAATGATCATCATTCCCACAATTCAAAAGTGTCTTCTTTTTTCTTCCGATTTCTTTCTTTTCCGACAGCCATTTGTGTTTGTCAGTTTGGAACAAATTTATGGATGGTTTTTGATTTCGGATCGGATTATTTTGGACTTTGCTGAGGTTGGGAAAATGTAGTGGAAATACTGAAAATGTGATTGAAACGACAAATAAATGTGATCAGAAACACGATTTGGTTTCTGATACAAATTTTTAGGATTTTGGGGAAAAGCATTCTGAAGAAGGGATTTGTATATTGGAGTTTTCACAGCTAGAAGACTCAAAATGATCCCTGAGATTGCCTACCGTTGCTCATCAAACTTTACGCTTCTCATCGAGCTTTTATAACTACATTACAGTAAACTGATGCCACCATTTCCCGTTTTCTTCTTATTCTTCAATGCTGAGCCCCAGTTCGTCTTCATTTTTGAAAAGTAATTCGAAAACTCCTTGGTGTTCTCCGATTTCCGATCCTCCAGTCATTTGTCGTGTCCCCTCTGGTTGAATAGGGGGCTATCCACCCTCTTCCAAGATAAATGATTCATTCGTTTCGTTTTAGCGGAAGGATTGGATAGAAAAAATAGTTAGTCGGAGAGAACGAAACCGAATTTTTACACCTGAATGTGAATTTGTGTACTTTGGAGTCGAAGAGTTTTGATATCGGAAGAGAGAGAGACACGGATTTCACTGAGAACTGGAACTTTTGATCTGGGCTTTCGGAATCGAAAAAACCCTGAAATCTTCGAATTCTTTTGTTAAAAAATACTGATTCAATAAAATCTGAAATCCTTATTAATACAATTACTACAGTAATCTGACTTGTCATTCGGTGTTCTCCTTCTTTCGGGTTACCTGAAGCTGTTTACTTCAAACTTAACAAAATTCTTGCAAAATGTTTTTTGTACCAATCTCTAAAATTCTAAGGCATTGTTTGTTTTTAGGCTTTCCAAACGAGAAAAAAACGAAAACGAGAACGGAAAACTTGGCGAAAAAAGTTGGAATGAAACAAAAGACCATAGGTAGTTTAGTTGTGTAGCTGCCCGCCTATGGAATGTTGTTCAGGGGTTATGTTGGCTGCAGGTTGTTGTATTGTATGAATGAACTTTCTAGAAAAGGGTACCAACAATACAATTATGATCCTTCTAAGGTTCAAATTCCAAAGAACTGCTAAATTCCCCCTCCTTCGAGTTTGACCAATTTTTGACTGCTCAAAAAGCGATGAAGACAAGTTCCATGACAAAGGTTTTTTTCAAAACTCCTAGAACTTTTCGCTATTTTCATTTTGTGTTGCTCTCTTGCTCTTTTCCCAGTGATCCTAAACAAAATAATTCCAAAAATCAACAGAAATTGTAACCTTCTTGTATAGTTTCCATCCGAAACAACATTGACTTACCGACCTCTC
This sequence comes from Caenorhabditis brenneri, assembly GCA_000143925.2. NCBI lineage: Eukaryota > Metazoa > Nematoda > Chromadorea > Rhabditida > Rhabditidae > Caenorhabditis > Caenorhabditis brenneri. Next base: position 77,330 of record GL379858.1, read on the forward strand.
CGAAGAGACCCGCTAATCCGTTTTTCGTTTTCTCTTTTCGAAATTGAAAAAGAGAGCCGAAAAGATGATAACACATGTTTCAAACCCGTCTGTATACACACCGGAAAGATGAGAGAGAAAGAGGAAAAGAGAACTGATTTATCAGTGATTGGAAGGGCGAGCAAAAAGTGTGTGTAAGTCCCCACAAGAAACTCTTTTTCTCTTCCGTTTCCACCCTGCAAAAAAGCAGCTACTGATCTCTTTTTTCTTGTAAATAAATATCGTTTTGGGTAGAATTTTTTTCTGTTTTCTGACGATGTTTGCTACAGTAACCGCTCATTCAAAGTTAGCAAAATGATAGATGAAAGTTCACAGCATCAGTTTGATATCGCCTATACCAAAGAATTCCAAGCGCTTCTGTTTTTTTTTCTGCGAGCTGTTCTTCAGTTTCTAGACCCAGTGTAACTATGACCAATCGGTTTGAGCGCATTTTCGGCCCAGATGAAACAAAATCGTTGCTACTATGAATCATACATGACGACCTTTCAGTTTTTAGTTGCTTAGTCAGTTGTATAGACTTTGCGTCGGCTTCTTAGTCTAATGGCTTTTCCTCTTATTTTTACAGTAGTTTGTTCATGGTTGGGACTGTAAGCATTGGTTGCCAAATGGTTTTGGTGAGCTTTTTGGTCACAAATAAATATTTGAAAGGTCTGGAAGTCTAGAAATCTTCAGGGTGACACAGTTTCAAAATTCATTATATCTAGTTGATTTCAATTTTTCTTCAGATATTCATTTGAAAACTTCGAGATTACCATTCGATCATTCATTGAACCACCTCCATCAGACCTACCATTCTACAATATAATCTTTGTTACAGTATTTTAAACTGCAGCAAGCATGACTAGTCACCTCCAATCCCGTCAACCTTTTTTCCTCCAGCTTACCAAACTTTTTCTCACTTTCCGAAAGGATTTTCAAATGTGTGTTGAACATTCTATGACTAGCTAGTAGAAAAAAAATAGTCAGAAGAACATACAACTTTTCAAATATATAGATGTATATAACTAGCTACAATTCTCCCTCACTTCTACTGTTGCTGTAGCTGACTGGACAGTGCATACTGTTCACATTCATGACGTTATGGGAATATTTCTTTGGTAGGGGGAAATAGTTTCTCGTAGTTTTTCAGTCATGTTGTCTGATATTCATTACAAATCGGGATACAGTGATGCAATCAGTTCTAGCTTTTGAAGATTCACATTCAGAGCAGAAGATAAGAACAGAAGATCTGAGCTTCTCTCGTGAAAGTCCTACCGTAATCTAGATTCTTTGGAAATTCGAAAAAGCAGGACCCCTTTTCTCCCAAACTATCACTCCAGTGTTCTCACACCTCTTCTTCCTCTCGCCTTCCATCTTTTCTCTTTTATGAATCAAACAACGGTTCGTCTGAACTCTCGTAAACAGTTATTGCTAAAGGACACACAGCATTCTTATTCATCTCCTATCGTTCCTTCGTCTTTTCTTCGTCCGTCCGTTCGTCCTTCCTTCCTTCCTCTTCTTTTCCCTCTTCTTCTTCTTCTTCTACCCGAAAAATGGCATTTGCATATATATATACGAGCGCAATGCGCTCCTCGCTTTGCGCACGGGACAAGATAGGACAAGCGATGAAGAAGAGAGAGAGAGAAAGAGAGATGAAGGGATGGAGAGAAGTCTCCCGTCCCATCA
>GL379858.1:80482-124145 GCA_000143925.2 Caenorhabditis brenneri
AAGACCAAAGGTAGTTTAGCTGTGTAGCTGCCCCCCTATAGAATGTTGTTCAGTGGTAATGTTAGCCGGAGGTTGTTGTATTGTATGAATGAACTTTCTAGAAAAGACTACCGACAATGTAATTACGATCCTTCCAAAGTTTGAACCCCAAAGAACTCCTAAATTCCCCCTCCTTCGAGTTTGACCAATTTTTGACTGCTCAAAAAGCGATGAAGACAAGTTCCATGACAAATGTTTTTTTGAAAACTCCTAGAACTTTTCGCTATTTTCATTTTGTGTTGCTCTCTTGCTCTCTTCCAAGTGATCCTAAACAAAATAATTCCAAAAATCAACAGAAATTGTAACCATCTTGTATAGTTTCCATCCGAAACAACATTGACTTACCGACCTTTCTCTCTCTCCGAAGAGACCCGCTAATCCGTTTTTCGTTTTCTCTTTTCGAAATTGAAAAAGAGAGCCGAAAAGATGATAACACATGTTTCAAACCCCTCTGTATACACACCGGAAAGATGAGAGAGAAAGAGGAAAAGAGAACTGATTTATCAGTGATTGGAAGGGCGAGCAAAAAGTGTGTGTAAGTCCCCACAAGAAACTCTTTTTCTCTTCCGTTTCCGCCCTGCAAAAAAGCAGCTTCTGTTCCTTTTTTTCTTGTAAATAAATATTGTTTTGGGTGGAATTTTTTTCTGAGAAATTGGCTACAGTAACCGTTTGTTCAAAGTTAGCAGGATTACTTTATTATCACTTTATCAGTCTGATGTCGTGTGTATTTTTCCCAGTTCCAAATACTTCAGGCCACTTTTTTCGGCTGGAGTCAGTGTAACTATGACTTATCGGTTTGAGCGCATTTTCGGCCCAGATGAAACAAAATCTTTGCTACTATGATTCATCCATGATGACCTTTCAGTTTTTAGTTGCTTAGTCAGTTGTATAGACTTTTAGTCGGCCTCTTAGTCTTATGGCTTTTCCCTAGTTTTTGTTACAGTAGTTTGTTCATGGGTAGGACTGTAAACATTGATTGCCAAATGGTATTGGTGAGCTTTTTGGTTACAAATAAATATTTGAAAGGTCTGGAAGTCTAGAAATCTTCAGGGTGACACAGTTTTAAGGTTTAGTTTTTTGTTAGCGTTCCTTTTGTAGACTTTCTTTTTTTTTTAGATATTTCTTTCAAAACATTGAGATTACCTATCTCAAATCAGATTATTCATCGAACCACCTCCATCAGACCTACATTCTACAATAAAAATCTTTGTTACAGTATTTTAAACTGCAGCAAGCATGACTAGTCACCTCCAATCCCGTCAACCTTTTTTCCTCCAGCTTACCAAACTTTTTCTCACTTTCCGAAAGGATTTTCAAATGTGTGTAGAACATTCTACGCTGACTATGACTAGCTAGAAGAAAAAAATAGTCAGAAGAACATACAACTTTTCAAATATATAGATGTATATAACTAGCTTCAATTCTCCCTCACTTCTGCTGTTGCTGTAGTTGACTGGACAGTGCATACTGTTCACATTTATGACAACATGGGAATATTTCTTCAGTAGTGGTAGACGTTTTTGTGGTTTTGAAGTCGAGTATTCTGATATTCACTGGAAATCAAGATGCTGTAATAGTCCAGACAGAGATTTAGACGCTGGTCCTACCAGAAGAGGTACCGGAAAACGTTCGAGACTACCTCAAAGTTATAGCACTTGAAGCTTCTCGTTCGAAAAGAAACAGATATCTGAGTTCTCGGTTAAGTTCTACCGTATCCCCAATTTTTGTAAGAATCAGAAAAGGAGATTCCCATCCCTACAGTCACTCCAGTATTCTCACACCTCTTCTTCCTCTCGCCTTCCATCTTTTCTCTTTTATGAATCAAACAACGGTTCTTCTGAACTCTCGTAAACAGTTATTGCTAAAGGACACACACAACATTCTTATTCATCTCCTATCGTTCCTTCGTCTTTTCTTCGTCCGTCCGTCCGTTCGTCCTTCCTTCCTCTTCTTTTCCCTCTTCTTCTTCTTCTTCTACCCGAAAAATGGCATTTGCATATATATACGAGCGCAATGCGCTCCTCGCTTTGCGCACGGGACAAGATAGGACAAGCGATGAAGACAGAGAGAGAGAAAGAGAGATGAAGGGATGGAGAGAAGTCTCCCGTCCCTTCAGATAGTTCCTGATTTGAAGAGGATGTGAGAAGCGGGAGTTGATATGTCTGCACTCTCCGTACTTGCCAATGGTCAGTAAGGGTCACTCGACAGCCCATCTGGAGGGACGTGTGGGGCCACACCACATTGTGGACACTTTTCCCTCCCTCGGACCCCTAGTACTACTACTTTGGAGGGATAGATAGGAGGAAGAGGGAGAGAGGGAGAGAGGGAGAGAAACAGAGAGAACGCTTCTCTCTCACTTCACTATCTCTGTTAGGGTGGTCGAATGGTTTGTAGTTTTTTTTGGGAGGCGGCATGGTTTTTGATACTTTTTTGATACTTGTACTAGTTTAGCTAAGCTTGGCTTTGCTTGGTTACTGAATCGGTTTTGGTCAGTTTCGACCGCTTGTTTTGACCGTTTTGTATTGAAACTATCATCTGGGACAGCTTCATCTTGAGTCTGTTTTTTGGGTTCTTCAAATTTTCCAGTTACCTCTGGTTTCATCGAATAAGAACAGTCTTTAACCTGCCAACTCCTCCAGATGGGAAGATGTCTGCTAGTGATAATCAAAAAAAACTGAACAGACCAGATTTAATTTTCCCAATCAGACTACCCCCAAATCTCTTGATTCGAACCATGTTAGTCTTTTTGAGATTCTGAAGGTTACTGTATTTTTCAGTATTTTTCCAATCATCTGGAAATAAAATCACTTTTTTTGACGCTAAGTTCTTCAGTTTTAATGTTTTGCTTCTATGAATTTCGGGCAGCTTTTTGTTACTGATTCCGTAAGTTTTGTTTCTCAAAGTCCTCGAAATTTGAATATTGGTTTTAAACCAATATTCAAATTAAAATGATTCATGTTTTTCTTTCCATTCTTTCGAATCGAAGAAAAATCTTTTTTTGTTTCATTGTCTTCTAGAGCATGTTCTCCCAATTCATTTTGGAATTGACTCATTCTCCATTAAAACAAACAATTAGTTATTCAAACAATTTCTGAACAAATTTCTCATTTCTGGAACACAATCCCTCTGTTTCTTTGCCTCTCCGTCACTCATTCTAGTCCGTATTCCCCAATTTTTTGTGCATCAACCCTTCGACTTTCTTATTATTTATTGTTTCTTCTCCCCATCAAACACCTCCACAAACAAATAAAGACAACAACTCTTTGGTTGGAAGAACTTTTTATCAAAAAAATTGAAATTGATGCCGTCATTCATGCTTGCCACCCACCCATCAGTAGACGGAAACAGTTTTTGTTCCAAATTTAGAAATGATTTGATTTAGGAATCAACATTTTTGGAATTTTAGATTTTTCGAAAACTACAGTTAGGTGAGCCGGAAAAATCGGAGTTTTGAAAATTAGCTTTTGAGTGAAATTCATTCTAGCGAATTCTCCTGTTTTTTGAAAGGTTCTTCCTCGGAACTCTTTTGTTATTTTACACTTATTCTCCTCATAGATTAAACGAAAAATCATGGAAAAGTGCTTGCCATCTGGAACCAATTGAGTTTTGTTGGAGAGAGATTGGTTCAAGTGGAGACAGAGATATCGAATAGTATTTATCCGTCTCTCCCGTTCCGTTCCGTTTGTTCAGCTTGATACTCTTTTGATCCGTCTGCCTTTCTCATTACTATTTGAAGGAGGAAGAGCTATGTAGGGGAGTAAAGCATTGATAACATAGAACTCTTTTAACCTCTAAAAATAGTCAAAAGAGACTCAGACAGTCTCGAAAAAAGGGAGTTTCCGTTTCATTGTAAATTGACACCAGAGACAATTTTTATGTTTCTTATAAATGTTTGCCGAGCTCTTCTGACTTCTTTAATACTTTCATTTCTACCTACGTGTTTACCATTTCTCTTTTTGAAATTGTGCAAAAATAGATGGAATGGTTTTGTTGATGAACTTTGTTGAAAATTTGAAAATTGGTGTCAACAGAGTACTTGTGATTAGGACAAATAGGTTAGGAAAGGATGATCTGGTCATGCTCATTTTTGAAAACATGGTGGCCTGTTTTTCAGGCGAGCTGGTTTTAATTTTCTGACATTTTGGGACCTACCAGTTTCAAATCCCTCCAACTAATTCCCACAATATGGCGTTTCATATTTGAATTGGTGACACTGATGATGATGACTGTGTGGCGACATACAATGATGATGCGCCTTTACATGCGTCTGCGTCTCCGCCTAATCCCCATTATCTCTATCAATTTTCGTCGCCATCCTTTTTCGGTGTATATGTCTGCTGCAAATGACACCTCCAATTATCTGCTCACATTAACACATCCCCCCTTCTCCCACCCCCCGTCCATATATCCCCTTAGGCAGGACGGCGACTACTTCAAGTGTAATTTGGGATATATTTACTTTTTGTCTCCTAGGTTTTGATGGGTGTCTAAATTGAGGAAGAAGAAGAAGTTTTGGGGCCAGTGTACTTTTCAAGAACTTTGATCCTCTGCAATTCTGAATTTTAGTTCTAAACTCGCTTCGGAAGAGGTGCCTCGGTGGTTTTCTATAGCTTGTCAAGTCGGATTAACGTTCCCTCTAGGATAAAGCAATGCAGTTATTTTTAAAGATTTTGTTTTCGGATATAGCGGATCGATGATAGGCTTGTCCATCACAAATCCCGAGTTCATTCCTATTTATCTCTAACCTCATTTTTTGACGCCTACATTCCCCGCTACCGTACCCCTTCTCATTCGTATTGGCTAATAAAAAGTTCCTCTCATTATTGAGAGGACTCTTCTCCTAAAAAGGTTCGTACACGACTTCTCCTTTTCATCCCCATCTTCTTCTTCTATTCCCGAATCGCAAAAAAAACGGGAGAAGGAGCATCACGAGGAGTGAGACCCTCCTTCTCGCCACCCCGAAAACTTTTTTCTCCTCGTTTTTCGAGTAGTTTCACTCTCTTTTCTCTCTTCAGCCTTCTATTTTCTTCTGCTCCTGGGGGCTCATCTCATAACAGATAGTAGTGAAGGGATACTTTTTCTCATTCTTTATATATACTAAACTCCAATAGTAGTCGTCGTAGTAGTGAATATTTTTCGGGATATTCTAGAATTCCTAATTTTGGAAATGATCCTAGTCCTACCCTCCCTCCTCCTACCGAATGAGCTCGATCACAAATGTTACCACCTAGACTTCTATTCAAAAAAATTTCCCAAATATGTCCTAGCTCTTCTGATCTGACTTTCCCAGTTCATCCCTTCTCCACCCCCGCGTATGTTTTCTTGCGAACTGTTTGTTCCTTCTTCCCCTCGTGTAGAATAAAATGTCGTTTTGCATGTCTCTGTTTGCACTTTCCACCTTATGAGAAAGTGAAAATCATATGAGTCATCGAAGACCGTCACATAGGCATTTCTCTTTGAAGACTGTTCTCTTCGCTCTTCTAGATTCTAATCTAATCCTTGTTTTTTAGACACTTTGTAGGTAAGGGCAGTACCTTTTTGTGACAACCTGGCGCCAAGTTAATAGTGTTTTAGTTCTGAGAGTTCATAATTTAATTTTTCGGAAATTAAGTAATGAACGCTCTTGCAAAACCTTTTTCCAGTCTTAGGATTACTGTAGACCAGAATTGTTCATTAGAGTAATCGCGCTCTATCGAACTTTTTATCAACTTTCCAAACAAATTTCTAAGCTTTTTCTCTAAGTTTTTCTTCGTTTTTCCAAGTTCTCCTGCTCTCATATGTTTCATTTTCCGACTTTTCTCTCTTTTTTTCAATTTTTCTTAAACAATCTGCGGCTCATTCCTCTCTCCCATTTCCCACCTATTCCTCGCTTTCCGCTTGAAAAAAGTGAAAACTCCGTCCGGACGAGCACTGTCCAGTTCGGAGAGAAAGAGAGGAAGACACAAAATAATAAAAATTATATTCGATATTTTGTCGCTTTTTTTCTTTTTGTTTGAACAGTTTGTATTTCGGCTGACGCTTTTTCTCCTTTCAATTTTCACACTTTTCGAGAATGGAAGAGGTGAAAATGACTCTTGTTGGGGTTTGGTTGAAGTTTGTCATAAAAGGAGTTTGTCGTTTTTTTTTACAAAATTGATGACTCTCCTATTACTGTTTTTTTAATCAAGAATCCGTTAAGTTCCTCATACTATTTCTTTGAGACTGCATTTCAATGATTTGAAAATTTTGCTTGCAAAAATGAAAATTTTTCACTTTTCATTTCGAACTTTAAGAATTATTCGTTTTACTACGAATACCTGAACTAATTTGAACATTTCTCAAAATGCGTTTTTTGCTTTATCCTTTTTCCCTCTGGTCTAGACAGTTTTTATCCGTTTCCTTCTTATTTTCCTCTTTCTCAAATCCATAAAAAATGCATATTTTCTCTCTTTTCAGAAGTCACACACACTGTCTCAAACCCGGCCCCCGCGGAGAGATTTGTGCATTTCGAATGCGTGAAACATTTGAAAATCGACATTGAAGACCTTCGCTGCTTTTTTCGCCTCTTGTTCACTTCAGTTTCGGTTCGAAAAACCAGTGTTGGAGGTGGTGACAAGTGGAAAAGTGCACACTCACTCACTTTTTTTAAAGGAGTAGAGGGAGACACAGAAAGAGTAAAGAGCAATTGAAACTGCACTTTTCGAACCAAAAAAATGAGGTAATTACTTTTGCGTTTTGGTTTTAATGGAATAGGATAGTGGGGATAGAAATGAATTTGATATTTTTTTGAACTTTTTGCGAAATTTCATGAGATGAAGGGTTGTCAAATAAGTCCTAGTAGTAGATCTTGTTTCTTTGGCCTAAAACTATCTGACTCATGGTCTCTTGACCAGAAACTGTTGTTGACTTTGAAGCTCTGCGAGCACACAGTCTGTTTTTATCTCTCATTTATTTGCACAAATACCTAGGACTCGGAAGGCCGAGCCAGTCGGATGAGAAGAGCCACAAGAACAAATTGTTTTGCCATCAGTTCTCTTTTGCTCTCTAGGGGAAACACACTGAACTTCATGCTCTTTCTCTTTTTTTCCGATACCCCCGGTGCCAATTGCTTCCACTTATCATGTGTCCGGTCGACCTCCGGGTTGGAAGAAAAAGAGAAAGAATGGAGAATAAGAATGGTTGTTAAAATGATGGGAAACAATAAAAATTCGCGTTTCTCAATAGATATTTATCACGGGGTACTTTGAAAAGTTGGATGATTGGGGTAGCTTCTAAAGCAACCTAGTTTGATTTACAGCGAAGTATCCATCATCCAGGCGATGGCCCAGGTGATGTTCTACAACAACAACACGAAAACTTGGGAAACGCCACCTGGATTAGAGAAAGTGCCGACGTTGGTTCAAGTTCTTCAAGATCATCGTCGCTCGACTTATCGGATCATTTCGAGTAGACCGCACGATCAGCAGATCTTTTTGAATTTCTACATTTTCCAAAGTCTGAGATACAGTGCGGCCACCGAGATCTTTCATCAGTGGAAGGATGAGCAGAAGCAGGTGTACGGCCTGAACTTCCAACAAATTGATGATGCTAGACGATTCGAACACGTCGTAAAACAGGCTATCGATCAGTTGGCATTTGCGGCGAATGATTATCAAATGCACGGTAAGATTAATCTAGATTTAGTGCTTTTAAATTATGAATTCCGTAGTATCCCTGCACTCTCTATGCTAGGATTAACAGCGGAACCTTTTTTGGGGTTACTCCCATTTCAAAAAACGTTTCACTTTTTCATAAAACCCCATCAAAAATCAATCAGATAAAAACTAAAAAATAAAGGATATAAGAAATCCGTAGTCGGAGTCGATATAAGAAGCTTTAGTTGGATGTGATGTAAAATCTAGATATAACAACTTCTAACAGCTCACCAAATAGATTTCTTCTTCTTCTATTCATTCCTCTATTCTCCATGAAATTCTGGTGCTGCCCCGATTCGGCCACTCTATCAAAAGAGATGGAAGAAGGAAAGTTCTGGGGTTTTTTGGAATGATTAAAAAGTGCAGGGAATTAGTGAATGATTGAAATATGATCCAAAGTTGAAACACTGAAAATCAAACTAACCTTAACTATTCCAGCCAACGACAACGTCTACCAGGATCCCCATCAACACATGCATCACATCCGCTCAGCGCCCACATTTCACGAGAACAATAACGGAGCCAATTTGCGGTAAGCGAATAAATTCTGAAACATCAGACACTATATCGAAAAAAAAAAGTTGAAAGAAATCACTTCTCTTCCCTTTTATTAGTAATTTCCGGTGAGAAGTTCTTATGATTTCTTCCTCTTTTTCTCCTATCTTATGATGTTGATCTTAATGACTCATTATCTCTGTCCGATATTTTTATTTGACGAAAAAGTGACAGTGTCTTCTGTTTTTTGTTTACTGTAGTGAAAAGGAAGGAGGTGTTTATATTATCAAGAGAATCCATTTCTATTTCTATTCCAACTGGAAAATAATGACCGTAGCCGTTGCTGCCTGTATCCAGCAGTATGAGAGGTATTATAGGCCTTTCTAATAAGAAACCATGTTTTACGATGTTCAAAATTCCTCATTTTCAGCAGAAATGCTCCACACACCTCAACACTGTCGAGCGCGAGCGCTCAAGCTCAGCAACAACGAAGAGCATCACAAAGTTCGAATGCCAGTGCTGGAACATCCGTGGCACCAGCTCCACCGACCAGTAGTATCCCACAAGCTCCGCCTCCACCTTCTGGAGGAATTGCTCCGGTGAATTCATCAGGTGCTCCGCCACCTCCACCACTTCCTCCCGTTGGTGTTGGAGCTCCACCGCCGCCTCCGCCACCTCCACCACCGGCCGTTTTGATGGCGTCGAATGGGACACCAAGTTTGGCAGATCAGCTGAAAATGAAAAGTCTACAAGGATTGAAGCCGACTAGTAATGGAGTTAAAACAAATGGAAATGTGGAGCCGGAGAAACCAGCAGCGGCACCGAAAGGAGGTTGGTTGTGAAAACTAGAGTTTATTTTTTTGCCGCTGTCTTGAAATCGGAAAGATAGCAATTTTCATGTCAAAAAGCTAGAGGATATCTGAGAGCCTCCCATTTTCTGCATGCTTCTTTTTATCGAATAGACGATGCTTTTCTCTTTCTCAAAATCTGAAAAAAAAATTGGAGTTTTGAAAAAGAGTTCAGCTGAATGTTCAGTCGTATCGAATGAAGTTGACCGAAACGTATCAGCTTGAGACCAGGTGCTTTTTGAGGTCAACTTATATAACACTCGAACGACATCTGTTTTTGGTGCTTGTTAGCGTTGCAATTCCTATTAATTAATCAATATCTGTTCCAGACTTGATGTCCGAGTTGAACGCTCAACTCAACAAGCGCAAGATGACACAAGCGAAATCAGATGCAGTTGATTCCAAGTCGAATACAAGTAATGGATCGTCGGATAGCGGATGTGGCATCGGAACTTCCGGATCAAATGGAGGATCTGTTGGATCAGCGACCGCCAAGAAGTGGTCTGTGTCCGAGATGTCCAAACCGTTGGATAGTCCCAAGACTCATAGAAAGTGAGTCAAGTAAATATTATCAGGATTTCACAATTACTTTTTATTTCAGACTTCCATCTGCTTCTTCGCTATTTGCTCAGGACGACGCCTCCACGACCTCTTTCAAGGCTAGCACATCACTTTCAAATGGCACAACATCTACAGTAGTCGGCTCACCGTCCACGGCAGCTGTTACTACTGAACAATTAGAAAGGTACAAATCGAATTTTCTTTGCAGCCCCTTTACTCTCTTTTACAGACACTGTGCGGATATGATGGTTGAAGTTCGACTGGAAATGAACAAGCTCCGACAGGATATCGCCCAAATGCTGGAGGATAATAAGCGAGAAACCATCGAAGCGGTGCTAAACGCCATTGGTCGACGATAGATCCGTAGTCCTTTTGTACTTTGTTTCACTTTTTGTCATTATTTTCTTCAGTTTTTCCCATCCCTCATATGGTGTTCGAATGACGGTGCTTATTCCCATTATCCCCTTAATTATGTCAATATATATTCGCGTGACATGGAATTCACACACACTTTACCACCCATTTTTCGGGTCGTTTAATCTCTGACTCAAATTGCATTTATTTTCCACCATTTCATGTACCATCATGACCACTCAATAATTTTTCTTTCACTATGATGATTGCTGCAAAAGTTTACTATCCAAAACGAGGTATCCCCCAGAAAATTCTCATTTTTTGACTCACCGATGTTGTAATTTTTTATTATAATATTTCATTTTAATTGTTTTTCTATAGTAAAATTTCTTGTTTTCGAAGAGTTTTCGAAAGAAAATTCTGAAAAAAACATTGAAATTTGGCTCCCCATGGCACTGCTCCAATGCTCATTTTGATATGTAAAAAGTTGTCTAATTTCGAACTTTTCTTAATTATATTTCCTCATTTTTTCTTTATCTCCTCCCTCAATTAATCATGTTGTTCGGCTCGTATTTCTGATTTCGGGTCGCAGCATGAGACTTTTCTTTTCCTCTTTCATAAAAAATGTGCTGCTCACTAAAATTATAAATAAATCCTTTCAATTTCAAGATTTTAACAAGAAGGGAATTCGTGGGTTGGTAAACAAACATACGCAATAGTTCAAGCTTCAGCTCCTTTCTTGATGAAAATCTTCTGAATTCATCAAATAGCAGAAAGAAAGAGTACAGAAATTTGAGAAACGCAGACAACTGTCGTGAAGTTTTATGCTTCCGCTGCCGACACTCACACGCAAACTTGCGGAACTTCGACAATTTTTAGTTTATTTTCTGGATTTTTCCAGATTTTTCCAGCTTCTTCGTGATTTATCACAGGTTTTCCTCATTTTCTCGTGACTTTTTTGACGTTAGTGTCTATATAAAACCACATTTTAACAGTTTTCAGGTAAAACATGGCTGCTGATTCACAAGATGTAAGTTTTATACATTCTTGACATTTTAGAGAATTGTAATTTTCGATAGAAATTTGTTGAATTATTTATTGTTTGTGTTACAGATTTATCGAAACTTGTCGGCTGATGACTACGAAGCTGCTCCAATCGTTGTCGAGAGTGTCTGTGCTAACTGTGAAGAAAATGTAAGTCTCATTTAGAAGAAAATGCGTAAAGATTCCGATTGAGTTCATAAAGTTTATCTAATAGGTTTCTTGTTCAGGGTGAAACTCGCATCATGTGCACGTCGATCCCATACTACAAAGCTGTCATTTTGATGTCATTCGAATGCCCACACTGTGGATACAAGAATAACGAAATTCAGAGTGGAGAGGCTGTTCAAGAGCACGGTACTCTTATTGTACTTCGTGTACAGAAGCCAGAAGATTTGCGGCGACAGTTAGTTAAATCAGAATATGCATCGATTGAAATTCCCGAATTGGAATTGGAAATCCCACACAAATCACAACCAGGAGGTACGTTTTTACAAAGATCTATCATAAAAATAGGCCATAACTTGGATTTTCAGAGGTGACAACAGTAGAAGGAGTTTTGGAGCGTGTGCATCGTGGATTGAGTCAAGATCAAGAGAAACGGCGTCTTCTTGATGCTGAAGGTGCTGCCCAAATCGACGCATATCTAGATAGAATTCAAAAATGTTGGGATCTCAAAGAGAATTGGACACTTCGTCTGAGGGATCCAACTGGAAACTGTTATATTCAAAATCCGGATGTTCGACACGTCGATCCACGATGCATTATTTCACATTATCATAGATCTCTGAATGAGAAGAAGTTACTGGCTTTAGCTGATGATAAGTAAGTATACATTGGATATTCCTTCTTCTAAACAATTTCTTATTCCAGTGATGAAGAGGAAGGAGCCGCCGAAGAAGAGCGTGCTCCAGAATTCAAAAGTTACGAAGATGCGAAACAGGAAGTTCTTCACTTCGCCACTGATTGTCCTAACTGTCATGGACCGACTGAAGTGAAAATGAAACCGACAGATATTCCATTCTTCCAAACTGTAATCATCATGTCGCTCGCGTGTGATCGATGTGGTTACAAGTCGAATGAAGTCAAATCAGGTGGTGCGATTCGTGATCAAGGATGCCGACTTTCGGTTAAATTGGAAAAGGATCTTGACTTGGCACGAGACGTTTTAAAGACAGACACATGCGCATTGTCGATTCCAGAGATTGATTTGGAAGTCGGTGGAAATGCATTATGTGGAAGATTCACCACAATCGAAGGACTTTTGACAGCTACTAAAGAGCAGTTAGATGCTGTAAGGCGCTTATCGTAAAAAGCCTGTTTAATTAATTTTTTTAGCAATCCTCATTCTTCATGGGAGATTCCGCCGAGTCTGAAGAGAAGAGCGCCGTAATGACGTTCCTTGAAAAGCTCGACGATATCATTGCTCTTCGTCTTCCAGCCACAATCATCCTTGATGATCCAACTGGTTGCAGTTATGTGCAGAGCTTGACGGCACCAATGGATGATCCACGATTAACAAAAGAGTTCTACACTCGGACGTACGAGCAGAACGACGATCTGGGAATTAATGATATGAAAGTGGAAAATTATGGAGAATTGGATGTGTTGAAGGAGGATGAAGAGGAAGAAGAAGAAGACGAAAAGAAGAAGGAAGAGCAGGAAGGAAAGGAAGCAAAAGCCGAATGAAAAAATTTTACTTCAATAATTTATTTTTCATTGTTCTTCATGTGATTCCTCAGAAACGAATTCCATAGGTTTCTCATAAATTTCTTCGTTTCCTTAGATCTTACTGCTTTTTCTTGTTGATTGACCATACTTATCACATTTCCCATTTCCTATGTTCTATCATTTTCCGTCACTTTCCGGTTGTTATCAGAATTATTATTGTTGTTTCCCACATGTTCCCTTACTATTGCTTATCATTTTGTTTGCTTGAAATAAAATTCAGCGAAATTTTTTCAAATTCGAATTTTTTATTCTCTCTGTTCTTTATGAGGTCAGAAATTTCTATTTTTTATATCGTAGTTTTGTGTTTTTCGCCGTAAAACTCTGCCTAATAGACATATGCACGACGTGCCAACCATCCTCTTTTGTTCCCAAATGTTTCGCGTTTGCAACATATTGCCTTTTCAGTTTGGAAGCTCTGTTTTGTTCAGAAATTCAAAATAATGAGGCTCTTTGAGTTCTAATTTGGAAAACTGAAAATAGTGTTTATCAACAGACAAGGAAGTGATTGTCTGTTATTCGTATTCACTGACTTCTTAAATTCAAAAAATAGGAAACATCCCCCAATAATCAGTTTGCGCAAAATTTCGAAATATTCCTTCTCGAAGGAACTCCCCTCCCAACTATCCCTAAAATGTCATATTGCGCATTATTACTCAGTTTAAACAAGAGGTTATCAGTTATTCCACGTGTCCTTTCTCGAATTCTTGCAATATTTTTTCGTGTTTTTGCGAAATCAGCAGTAATTCTAACACAATGTTATGGGCTTCTAGAACATTTGTTACAAGAGAAAAAGTGTATAAAAGATTGGTTCGAAAGAAAGTTTATAAGTTTCAAACACTATTTTCTATTACCCTTTTGGGCTCCACTATTAAAACCCTTCATTGTTTTCAAAATAAGAGCTCCAGTTTTCACTGGTTTCTATAAGTTCAAAATTTTTATGGGCTTATTTTTGGACCTTTTAAGAATCCAGTTTTTCTCTATATTTTCATACCCATTTTCTTCCTGGTTTCCCGTCTACTATACATATAGTTTATTGAGAAGCCAAATAGACCGGTTTCCTCCCCGTTTCCCGTCCTTTTTCCTCGTTTTTCTCGATTTCTCTCTTGAACGCTTCGACGACTCTGCGCCCAGTTGTCCTTCTTTTTTCCCAGTGATGCCTGCGTCTCATCCTCTTTCTTCTTACAAATTCAACAAAGAATATAGTGAATATATGTGGAATATAAAATTTACACATATGGGAAAACTGTGATTTCTTTTCAATTTTGTTTCGTGCAAAATATTTTGAAATTTTCCATATGAGCTTCAATTTTCAGTTTGTTGATCCGTCGTTTCTGTTATTTCTAATCAGTATTTCCGTAAATTAAATCACTATAATAATTTTATAACTATGGAAATATTATCAGTTTAGAATTAAACAAATATTTTGAGCTTCACAGATAAAAATAATTGATAGTATAGGCTATTTCCCACTGCACTTACTTTTCTGATTTGAATTTTTACCGTAATGTTGCTTTTTTTTCGAAAAAAATGTTACCTAGCCTACATTACTCGTTTTTTACTTGTCAGCTGTCATGATATCATGAAAATGTTTTTATTTCAGACTAAAATAATCTCAAACTTCATCCCCCAGACACCAAAAATGGATCGAATACAGGAGAATCAGAAGAAAGCAGCAAATCTCTGCGAGCTGTACGCCGAAGAGGATGATAATCAGGAGGAGCAGAAACAAACAGGACTCGACGCGCAATTCTTGCTTCATCCGACTCCAGAAGACATTGAGAAGTACACAATACATCTTCGAAAGTTGTTGATGGAGGGAGAAGGAGAGTGTTTGATCGAGATAGGACATCCAATCAATTCCAATTCGAAGAATCCAAAAATTGGAATTCCGGAAGATTCCATTCAGAAAGCCATCGAAGCTCATCAGAAAATTCTCGAGAAAATTCCAGCTGTAGGAACTAAAGTTGTACAGAGAAAGCATGATAAGAATCGAGTATCCGAGGTATATTTGATCCGTGATCCACCAGAGGAGAAAGATTTCATCGAGGCACGTGTCGCCGTTGTTGGAAATGTGGATGCTGGAAAATCCACCTTGCTTGGAGTGCTAACGCATTCGGCACTGGATGATGGACGTGGAGCAGCTAGAACTAAACTGTTCAGACACAAACACGAGTTTGAGAGTGGAAGAACTTCTTCAGTTGGAAATGACATTCTCGGATTCGATGTCCACGGAAACGTCGTCAATAAACCAGATCCACACAATCACAACCTCGACTGGGTTCAAATTGGATCCGACTGCGCTAAACTCGTCACATTCATCGATCTTGCTGGACATGAAAAATACCTGAAAACTACAATCTTCGGAATGACAGGTCATATGCCAGACTACACAATGTTGATGATTGGAGCGAATATGGGAATCATTGGAACTACCAAAGAGCATCTCTCATTAGCCCTGTCACTTCAAGTTCCAGTTTATCTAGTTGTCACAAAAATAGATATGTGCCCGGCGAATATTCTTGAGGAGACCATGAAAAATATTACGAGATTGGTGAGAAGTGCGAAGAAATTACCAATACTTGTGAGAACAATGGATGATGTTGTACATGCCGCTGTGAACTTCCCAAGCAAAAAGTAAGAAGAAAATCGGAAATATGTTCTATTAAAATCCAAATTTTCAGAGTATGCCCAATCTTCCAAGTGTCTAACGTTGAGGGAACCAATCTCCCACTTCTCCGACAGTTCTTGAATATTGTACCGCTTCGAAGATCGCTGAACGAGAATGATCCGGCACACTTCCAGGTATTTTTGCAGCTGAAACGTCTTCCAGATCACCGATTATTTCAGATTGATGACATCTATTGGGTTGATGGTGTAGGAACTATTGCCAGTGGAACTCTTCTCTCTGGAACCATTCGTCTCAATGATATTCTTCTTCTCGGACCGACTTCCAACGGAGACTTCCAACCAGTTCCAATCAAATCGATACACCGTAAACGAATGCCGGTTGGAATCGTGAAATGTGGACAGTCTGCTTCGTTTGCATTGAAGTGAATATCTTCGAAAAATTGCAGTTTCTTAATACTCTAAATTCCAGAAAAATCCCGAAAAAAGACGTCCGAAAAGGAATGGTCCTGGTTGATCCAAAAATAAAACCAGTGGCCAGTATGCTCTTCGAAGCCGAGATCTTGGTTCTCCATCACCCGACTACCATCAAACCAAATTATCAAGCAATGCTTCATATTGGATCTGTAAGACAGACTGCCACTTTGGTCTCGATGGGAAAAGAGGTTCTTCGAACTGGTGATCGTGACAAAGTGCAATTCAAATTCATCCGTCAACCGGAGTACATCCGCCCGGGAACCAAAATGGTATTCCGTGAGGGTCGAACGAAAGCTGTCGGAACAGTTTCGTCCGTTGTTCCACAAGAGTCACTGGCGCAGCAACG
This sequence comes from Caenorhabditis brenneri, assembly GCA_000143925.2. Classification (NCBI taxonomy): domain Eukaryota; kingdom Metazoa; phylum Nematoda; class Chromadorea; order Rhabditida; family Rhabditidae; genus Caenorhabditis; species Caenorhabditis brenneri. Next base: position 96,673 of record GL379858.1, read on the forward strand.
TGCCAAAGCTAAAGATGGAAGAAATAAGCATTGTCAGTTTTAAACAAAGCATTCCTGACTATATTTAGTGATTTTAGACGGGAAGAAAAGCGGACCAAAACCACCGAATGGAAAACCGAAAGTCGAGAAACAACTGGAATCACTTTCCATCGATAAACTCGCCGATTCGGCTGCATAAATAACTCGTTTCATAGAAACATAGATCATTTTTTCTTTAATTGCATTTTATTGTTCATTGCTCTGGGTTTCCTCTCAATTCAACTGTTTTAATAATTTCGGGATTTCAAAAAAACCTCCTTGTACTTTTTTCTGTATTTATCCCTCCTATTAGATGTACCGGGATCTCTAAATTCCTCATTTTCCGGCTTCCTCATCTCCCTCATCTGAATTCACACGAATACTGTATAGTTTTTCGAATCGTCTCACTAATGATCTGGTTCATTACGAATCACATGTATGCATACTGGCTGGTTCCATTTACTCTTTTCCCCCACTAGTTTATTGCTCTTTGAAAGTTTCTAGTTTTTAATGAATGAAAATATGAACCCCCAAAAACAATGGTGTTGCAATGTTTTGAAAGTTTTAATTATAGGTTAAAATTGCTGAAAACAATTAATTATATTAAAATCATCCATGAGAAATAGACATTGTACAAAAATATGAATAATTTTTGAAATTATCATCGGGAATCCGTCATCACTAGGAGATCACTTTTTACCCTGCAAAAAAAGAATAGAAGTTAAAAAAACAACAGATTCCGAAGTCTCACCATTAGTTGATTGAGCAAAGATTGGCGTTGAGCAGCATCGGGGACAGCATTCAGAACTCTGATCAAAGAATCACGGTCCAGTCTGCGCATTTGTTCCAGTTGTTCCCGAGGCAAAGTAATGCTATTTTGAGTAGTTGTTGGACGATTTGTAGCTGGTAAAGAAGACGTAGACGCAGACTGTCGTATTGGTTGTGTAGGAACTCTTTGAGTGGCTTGTGGAGGTTTATATGGATGTGGACGAACAACTTGAGGATTCACCACAATTGGACGGGTAGGGGCGGCAGAAGAAGAGGATGTCTGAAAAATTATTATCATTTTTTGAATAATCCATCTGAAAACTTACCGCTTTTTGTGCCGGTACTTGAGGTTTTGCAACTGTAGGCTTTGTTGCTTTTGCCGCTTGCAGTTTCTGTTGAGTCAGCGCCAAATTTTGGGCAGCCTTCATCTGATCCATACTTTTCAAATTGGGAGCAGATGATGTAGATGGCATTTGCATACCAGCTGCATTCATCATAGTCCACGCGGCCGCCAATTGTTGGCTGATTTGTTGTTGTTGTGCTAAATCCTTATTGTTCTTCTGAGCCGCCTGTATTTTTTGAGCCATCTCCATGAAGGCCTTCTTATTGGCCTCCAGCTGCTGAACTTGAAGGAGTTGAGCCGCTGCTTGAGCATCCTGAGTCTTTTTGGCCTCTGCAGCCGCAAGAGTTTTTGCTATCCGGGCAGCATGCTCTTCTCTTGCCGCTTTCTCTTTTGCCGCCTTCTCTTTTGCCGCCTTCTCTTTTGCAGCTTTCTCCTTTGCAGCTTTCTCCTTCTGCTCTTTGTCTATTCTAGCCAATCGTTCTCTCACCAGCTGGTCCGCTTTTTCTTTCCTCTCTTTTTCTGCTTGAACTGCGTGAACGTTTTTCGCCGCAGCCTGAATCTGAAACTGGGCAAGGGCAGCCATTATATCTGCAGGGGTAAATTGTTTTGCAGGTGAAGAAGTCGGAGGTTGTGTTGTCTTGGTTTTTGGCGCCGTAGATTTCAACTGTTTTTCCAACAGGTAGAGTTGAGCCTGTTGCACGATTTGTTTTGCGCTCGGGTCTGTCGAGTCTATATTTTTGATTATCAAGTTTCGAATGTCCTCTGAACTATTCATTTTCACAATGGCGTCGAATTGAGCACGGAAGTTCGGAAGAAGAGTTATCGATGGATTCAATGCTGTTGGCTTTTCGACAGGTTTCGGAACTGGATTTTGAGGTTTTGGAGCAGGTGGCACAGGTGGCTTTTGTTGCACTTTTTGAGCCACTGGTTTTATCGGGTTCGTTGCCACTTTCGGTACAGAAGGTTGTCCTGGAACTGCCGCTTTTACCCCACCAAATACGGATGGAACCATTTGTTTCGGAGGTTCAGCTCCACCTGTGTTTCTTTGGGATGCAGTAGTTGTAGACGATGTGGTTGCGGATGCTACTGAGGATGCTGCTGAGGATGTTGATGGCGGAGCAGGCGCTGGAGTCGGCTTTTTGGCTGGTGGTGGATCAAGACACTGTATTTCATCGTCACTGGATATAGGGGAGTATCGAGGAATAGGACGGATTGGACCAGCTGATACGGAAGTGGAGGTCGAAGGTGCCGTTAGTTGTTTTGCAGCAGCTGACACTGTAGAACTAGTCGGCTGTGGTGCAGGTGCTTTCGCAGGAGATGAGGTGGGAGTGACTGGAAAATTGACTTTTCATTGGATTGTCTGTTAAATTTCGAGAAAAAACACACCTTGTGCCTTCGCTGCAGTATTTGCCGCTTGGGCCAAAATCGCAGCAAAACTGCTCAAAGTAGGATTGCCAGAATTGTTTTTCATTATCACTTGAGCCAGTTGGTTCAATGCATTTGATTGAGATCCTGCTAGAAAAGATTAGTTGATTATTATTCACCTCCATTCAGAGAGCACATACCCATTTGGTTTTGCACCAATCTCATTGCTATATCATTCAAGTTCTTTGATCCGGCTATCGATTGATCATCCAATTTTCGCTTCACCCCATTAGCCTTATTCTTTTTCAATGGATCATTCGCATTGTATGGTTGCATTCGTGCACGAAGCTCTTCAACCGATTTGAAGTGATGATTAATCAATTCAAGAGTTTTTGCTTTCATCAATTTTACCAACTCGTTTGTTTCAGCTGCGAGAGTTTCCGTTGATTTAGAGGTTTTCGATAGAGATTGCCAAAGTCTCCATAGTTCTGTTCGAAGAATTTTCTGCGTCACATGATGAAGTTTCACTGGTTTTGGAACATCATCTGGCGCTGGTGATGGTGTACTTCTGGTGGAGGTATTCTCTCTGCTTTTTGATATTTTCTCAACTGCAGTCAGATATATTATGACTATTCGTTTCCATGTTGCCTTTTCCACATTTTCACTGAAAACTTTTATTATATTACTTCAAAAAACTCTCTTCACTCACTCATTTTTCTTCAACATCAAACCAATCATCGTCGTCAACATTGCCACGGCATTATGTAAATCTTTAGTTTTCAGTACGATTTCTGCTCCTATTTCTATACATCTTCTCACGTGGAAATGACTGGACCCTTTGCGATATATGTCACTGCTCTGTATTTCAATTAAGTTGTCGAACATTCCATCATCTCTCTTCTTTCGTTTGAAAACATTTTTGTAGATTTGATCAGAGGCTTTATCGATTTCGTCGTTTTCCAGATAGAGTTGAGCGAGGCGATAATATGATTTTATATGAGGGAATCGATCAGTGATAAGCTCGAAAGCACTTTTACACATCTCTTTCAGATCAGAGACTAGCTCATGGCGAAGATCTTCATTCAGAATATTCTCATTGAACACCGTGCCCATCACTAACTCATCAACGATAGTGTACACATCAATGTTGACTTTGAAGAGTGAACTATTCGGTTTAACCACCTTGTGCCCATCTGTCATCAACTTCAACAAAACTCTCAGTTTTCTCAGAGTCTCCAAATCTGGCGTTTGGTTTTTTGTGAGATATTTATAGACGGCGGAAAATGCTTGATAATGAACTTCTAGTGGCTCGAAATTCTGTTGTTTTTTCGTTTGAACCTTCTGTGGATAGTAGTACCCCAACAATTCACATCCACAAGCCGCCTCAAAGAAGGACTCTACAACTTTCAGGATATCCGATTGCTCATTCTTTGCTTCTAATTTCGCAATGAAAAAGTAGCACAACCAATAGTGATCGGGTTGCGATCCATCGTCTCCGACTTTTGTGAGTTCCAATGTTCTGCCAAAGTGTTGTCTGGCTTCTTCACGAAGCTTCTTGATATCCGTAACATCCTGACGACGTGGATCGGTAGACGGGAGGTTTCGTTGGAATCTGGTGAGAGTAGTGGCCAGCTGATATTGTAAAACTGCAAGTTCGAAATGTGGTCCTGGCTCGTTTTGATGTGAGTGTACTGCCATCCGATGTGGCATGATTCTCCATTTCCACTGTTCGTAAACTTCAGCCAGATCGAGATGAATTGTAATATCACATCCACTGGCATGTGCCATCATTCCCCATGCCGAATTCCTCTGTCTTTCATATTGAACTCGATCATCAGTTAACAGATACAATTCCGAGTACTTCTTTGCTTCTTCGAAATTATTCTGTCGATATTCTTTCAAAGCCAGAGCATACCAAACCAGACTTTGGGTGTCATCTTCATAGTCATCTTGGCATTTTCGTAGAATCTTATTAACGTCTTCTACACTCTTAGCCTGTTCAAGCAAGCTGACGAATTTCTTTCGCATCTCCTCTTTTTCAGCTGACACTTTGATGAAAGATGGGAACTTCGAGTTCAATAAATCCACCACATCATGTGTCAACTTCTCTTTTTCATCGTGCAATGGAAGTGGATGAACCAATATAACACCCATGATTTTCTTGTAAATCTCTGGAGTCGCTTCAATTCTTCCTCCATTTTCATGATTTTCTTGAGCACGAACTTTTCTTGAATATTTTCCGAAAAGACAGAAAAGGACTTGTGAGAGTTCCACATTCAAATTGTCCCATAAGAAGCCACCGTCTTTCAAATAACATATTTCCAGAAATTGCACATTGTCAATGAGTTTACGCATTTGGTCAACATAGAACATGAGGAATTCATAATTCTTCTGTGCGCAACATTGATGCTCTCCGAGAACTTCATGAGCCTTGACGAGTAGATCCAACTCCAAAAGTGGCATGGCACTTGGATGCTCAGTTTTATCCAAACTTTTCACATACTTATTGGCATCTCCTCTTTGAATCCTCACGATTTCAAATAGTATTCTCCAATTTTTCCAATCTTTTTCAAATTTCGGATACTTTCTGAAGATGACACAAACAAAATATCCGATAGTTGAGAGAGTCGGAAGTCGTCTTTTGGAAACTGTGGCTGTATCTCTTATGACAATTCGATATACTTTTGGAAGCAAGAAGCTCAAGTTCTTCTCAATTGTTTCTTCTTTTACTGTATTCCCGGAGACGTTTTCAACAGTAAATAGGTAGAAATGGATTGCTCGTGAGAGCATATTGAGAAGGTCTCCGCTGGATTTCATTCTTTCCAATGATTGAACCCAATAGTTGATCAATTCCATTGCTTCCTCTATTCCTATTGATGAGAAGTCTATATCATTCTGAAGAATTCCAACGAGGCTTTCAAAGTTTTTAGATTTCCACAGATGTTTGACACTGTCTATTCGTTTCTTCTTCTCAAGTTCTTCAATGGCAATGTCGACATCCCACGTGGCGAATGATCCAAAGGAAGTTCGAATTGATTCTTCTGGTTCAAGAAGTGAACGTAGAGCATTCAGATAGTCGAGCTTTGTTTCATCTGCCAATCCAGTTTGTGTATATTTCCACATGAATCGTATCATAAAAGATCGATTTTCCTCCTTATTCTCTTCTTCTGATTTATCATTCTCATCCTCTTTTTGCTCTTTCCAGAATGGTGAGATATACTTCAGAATACACAGCTCCATGGCTTTTCTTACATCCAGTTCCATGAGCAGTACGTTCAGTTTATGGAATTTGTTCAGCTTAATTTCAGAGTACAATGCGAGACGATAGTACATTTCTCTGGTAACTTCTTTCATATTTTCAGGAAAAGCTCCAAGATTTGGAGAATGATCAGAGAGCAGAAGCAAAGTGTTCTCGAGAATCTCTAGAATGGTATGAGTTCCTCCAGAAAACTGAATTTCCAAAAGGTGAAGGATGTCGCCTGAGGAGATGAATTCAGATTGTTGAGATGGTGGTGGAGTTCTGGAAAAAAGTATGGTATCTAATGATTATTTTGAATTTAAAATTACTTTGCTCTTTTCTTATCGCCGGTCATAATCGACTCAACATCTGTGTAGACCAGATCGAATTCTTGTGCTAATTCGTTATCCGGCATGTCTCCAATCATTCTCTCTTCATCCTGAGATGTCTCATCGTCTTCATCTGCCGTCGTGTTGGCTTCGGAATCTAGTGTGATAACTTCTTCGACGGTCTTTTCTACGAACAATCTTCTCCTCCAATTCGCCAGATAATCTTTTTTCTCTTGTTGTCTCTCTCGTTTTCCTTTCTTCTTTTTCTGTGACTCATCTACTTTTTCAGTTAATTCTTCAACACATTCCACTATATCCACGAGACTGTTAACAGTTTCAACTACTTGAAGATAATCGTTTCGAGACTCCCATTCAGTGATTTCGATGAGTTGTTTACGGCAATGAGAAAAGTTATGGATACGATCGAAAAGATCGCAGAAGAGAGTGCAGACTGTTGGAAGGCTGAAAATTTCATAATCAAATATTTTCCAAACATTAGGAATCTCAATTCTTACTCTTGCTCCGCTGATATTTGGATAGGAATCGTAGACATTAACTCCTTTTCCTCTTTGAAACTTTTATCCCGCTTCTCATTCTTTCCTTGAATCTTTTTCTTCAGTTCTTCAATTCGTTCATCAAACGCCAAAATTTTTCGTTTTTCCACAAAATCAATATCTGCATAGACTTCATCTTCTTCGAAAATTCTATCACAAAGGCGTTTATAATACTGATTCGTGTCTCGAATTTTATGTTTCAAATACTTCATTTTATCACTCAACACGTCATTTTGCTCTTTGAACTGTTTCAGGACCATCAGACTATCACTGTAATCACATGTTAAATACAACAAAGTTGCATGGGACTCCATAGATTCCTTCATGTTTTCACATCGTTTGAATGCGTATTTTGCAAAGTTGAGATCTCCGGATTCTACGGATTTTAGTGCTACATCAAGCCAAATTTCGGAATTGTTGGGCTCATAGGCCAAAACTTGGCATAAGTGTTGAATTTCTTGATTTTGTAAATCGTTGTTATCCTGATTTTCCATAGACTCCATTGACTTCTCACAGAGTTTTGCCAGATTTTTGTGAGTTGCTATGAAAATTTGAAGCATTTTTGCGAGTCTCGGAGGCTCCTCGAGGGCTTCGAAATCCAGATCTTCATGAGTGAAACATGAAATAATTGGGTCATCGAGAATAGTCTCCAAAATTTTTCGACCTTTGTCCACATCATTATCGGCTATTGAAATCATGGCTCTTTCGAATTTTTTGACAATTTTCGCTTCCTAAAATCGAGAATGTGTTACTCTAGATTTTTGGTGAATCTTATTGATTTATTGACATAATTTTTTGATTAATCTTTCTTTGCAGGACTTACCGCTGCTTCAACTGTAATTTCATCTTCTGCAGCTTCCCCGATCTCTGACCACACAGAATTTACAGAATCTGAATCAACTGAACTATCGGTGTCTTCATCATCTTCTTCTGATTCTTCATCAGAAGCTTCTGACTCTTCTTCGTCCTCGACCAAGTCTTCATCTTCATCGTCGCCATTTTCTCCGTCTTCTCCCCCGTCATCCTCTTTTTCTGTGTCACTGTCCAAAATAATCACGGAGTTCTGTCAAGAAATTTTCATTTTACACTTTGGCAAAGTTTAATATTATTGCTAAAACCTCGTCAGAAGATTCTTCATCTTCGATTTCTATTGGTTTCTCTTTGCTTGTTCCTAGTTCTGATTCTGGCTGTTCTTCCATGACTGAAATAGTATAATCTAAGAAAATAAAACTGTTGTTGGTAATTGAAGTATATTGAGATTGATAATCGATTGTTTTCACAAAAAAATTGTTTATTTTAATCGAAAATCTCCAAGAAAACCTTTTTTCAAACAAGAAACCCATCCAAAAAAATTTGTTCGCGCCGATTTACGGTAAAACACGGGCACAACGACACTCCGAAAGTCCGCGCCGCAGGCTTGCATTTGACCCCGCCCACGGCATGCGGTTCCATTCAACGTATATGTTTGGCCTAAAATTTTTCTTTTTTTTCATGATTTTTGCCTGATTTCTACGCTTTTTTGCCAATTTTTTGAAGATTTTTGCTGGAAAAGTCTATGGAGATTGATCAATAAACCGGTTAGGCTGTATTTTTTGCTGACATTCGAAGATATTTCTCTTTTTTGGCGCAATATAATTTGTCGTCAAATGTAAATTTTGCCAACACTAAATTTTCGGCTGTCTGAAACGTGTTCTCTGACAATTTTGAATGAAATTCATAAGTTTTGGGAAATGCGCGGAAGTTCTGTGCTATTCAATATTTTTTTCCGTTGCAGGATGTGATTATCGATTTATCGCGTTCATTTTTTTTTTCAAATTTTCAAAGCATTAAAAAATTGTAGTCTGCTTGCGAAAATTTTACATAAATCCTCCCATTTACTTGGCAACAGATTTCGAAATCTTGCCTAATGTTTTGACACATTAACGTTCTCTCGTTCTCTGCTCTCTATTCCCTTTTTAAACCACCTTCCGCTATCTCACTCAACTGATATTTTTCAGCCAGCACCGCTCAACAAGTGGAATAAAAATGCCTTTGGCCGTTGACCTGCTTCACCCAGAGCCACAAAGGGAGATCAGACGCCACAAGCTCAAGCGTCTCGTTCAACACCCAAACTCCTACTTCATGGACGTCAAGTGCTCCGGATGCTTCAAGGTAAGCAATTAATCTAGTAGCCGTTCAGTTCTTTCAAAATATTTCAAACAAATTTTAATCATTTTTTTTCGGGAACTCTAGATATTTTTTAGAAAAAAAATGGCCGTGTTGAACACAACGCTTTTTGCCGGACCTATGTTTAACAGCTTCGAACCATTTTTTCAGATTTCGACCGTCTTCTCGCACGCCACGACCGTCGTTGTCTGCGTTGGATGCAACACCGTCCTCTGCCAGCCAACCCGAGGAAAGGCTAAGCTCACCGAGGGATGCTCCTTCCGCAAGAAGCAATAAGTTTCTCATAATTGTTACATAAATTGTTTGTTCACATCTCCTTTTTGGTTGAAAGAAAAAACAGTTGAATTTTAAAACCCCTGTGTTCAGTTACAATACAAAAGATGATTCCTACATGGAGTGGCGAAAAATGCTAATTGGCACCTCTTTCTTCCGTTACCAGTTCCAAATAACTGGATCGTTTTCTTGCCTGCCTGTTTCGGCTTCCGGTAATGGCTGTAGCAGTGTCGGTGAAGTAATAAACGAGAGCGAATTCTCGGCTAGTATTTTCAGCTGTTTACTCGTATATTTTCATAAAAGAGTATTAGGTTACAATGTGAAATGCGAACCTTACCTCCAAAAAAGAAGTAAATCATATTCCGCAAAATGAGGAGAATATCAAAACACCGTCGCTCCCTCCATATTCGGAGATTATCATTATACTTTTACCACGGATCGCTACCTCGGAACTTATCATAATCCTCTTGTACTTTCTTCACTTTTTGTACAACAACTTCTTGTTCCAAAACCATTTTGCAACCTTGGAATGAGAAGCTTCTTCTCCTTCACGCCACACTTGAAATCCAAACAAGACACGAGAATGACAGGAGGAGAAGAAGGTAATGAGACACGAGGCACGAATAATTAGTACAGTAATTGGCCATGTTTCGGGTTCGAAGAGGCAAGCAAAGTGCCAAAGTAAATGAGAAAACGAATAGAATGCATTGAGTATTGGTATGTATGTGTAAGTAGAAGCTTGTTTTATACTTATTGTATCTCGATTCGGTTCTACTTTTTGTATTATACTTTTTCTGTTTGTTTCATTCATTGGTCTTTCTCTTATCATTCATTTTGGAAGCTTCAAACTTGGATTCGAATAGTTTCATGGATAAGTTCAAACCCACTCAAAAACGGTTTCCATTCTCTAATTTCGAATTGCTCCCGCGTGAGCATCATCATCAATCCACTTGTTTGCCTATATTTCTTCCTCCTTCCGCGTTAGAAAAACATCCGTTTCTCCATGAAAACCGTAAAACTTTCTCCAATTTCTTCGATTTTTTTTTGTTTTTCTCTCAATCAATTCACTCTTCCTTCTCTTCCCCCAATAGAACCAGTGGTTGGCATTAAGCCAAAGTGAGTATACACGTAATCCGAAAATTTGAATGAATGCGGCGCACGGGCGCACCAAATTTCAATACAGAGAAGAAGAGAGAAGGGAAGATGAAGAGGAACAGAGAAATAATAGTGCTTGGTGAAGTTGAAATTGAAACTGATGCCCTTAGACCACTTGATGAAAATGAGAATGAGTTTGGGTTTTGGGTTTACTTTTTTTGCTTCAAGTTTTATGAATCAATAAATTTTGAAAGGATCTAGAGGCCCAATATTTTTCGAATGAAGACTTTCTGAGCAGTGTCTTTAATTATAACATGTCCCAGACCCACTTCTGACCTGGTATTCTAACTTATAGAATCATGATTGTCAAAACTTCGGATCCAGCAGTATCCTGAAAAGCTCTTCTTTATATCCTCCACAAATAGCATATCTATGCATGTTCTCTATTTCCTGTTCCTCGTTCCCCTATTCAACATTCTCTTCACCAAATCCTTCATTTCATAAAAAAAAGTTTCTATTTGATCGGAGCCATCCGTTTCAATCCACAATCCTTATTCGCCATTCTCTAGTCTCATGTCAAAAATTTCCGAAATCGGGTCAAAAATCGGACATGTTGCTGTGTTTTCCTTCTTCGCACCCTTCTTCTTCAACCTTTTCTTCTGGGCGTCTTCGAAAAGAGCAAATAAATGAGTTTTTTGGAGGAAGGGTCTACTCCTTCGGCGGCCGCCGCCGCGCCGAGCCAAAAAGAGCCGTTTTTTTTGTGTTGCTCACTGTCATCGTGTTCGGAGACATGTGTCGAAACGAGAAAAATAACACTAAGATTGTGATGGAGCACCTTCTCTTTTGGAACTTTCTCTCTCTCTTTCTACAACGACCCCTTTGCCCCGATTTTCTGAGAAATCGAATAGGCAGAGGTGTAAAGAAATGAGCAACATTCGATTTCAAATTTGTTTTCTTTTTGAGATTTTGTAGAAGTTTCCATTCTGAGATCTATCATTTGTAGATTCGTTTTGGTATTATTTTGAAAACTGGTAATAATATGCCATCTAACTAGCCAACTAGAGTACACGAAAAGCTCCCTGTAACATGGGCAAATACAGTATATTCAGCTTTTCAAGATCCACCGAAAAATGTGAAAATCGTAACTAGTTCAGAAGGTCTAACAAAAGTGGATAAACTTTACCAAAAGCTTCGAAGCCCTACCGAAAGCGGGGAAAGGGTTGAGATAGCTCCGTCTTTTATTACCCGATTTTGGTTCCTCGATGCGATTCCTTTCTCCCCTTTTGATAGGGCCTCAAAGATTCGGTTGTCAAGATTCCTGGGCTTTGCGTCACAATTGTGCGACAAATTTAAAATTTCCATTCTGGACGTATCGCCTCCGAATAAACTTCTTCATGAACGATTTATTACAGGAATAAATTTTGATAGTACTAAACTTCTCAAATTCAAATATCCTTTCCCTATCTTGATAGTACGATACAACTTCTCTTTAAAGCTCAACATTTCCCGAATTTCTCTGTTCTCTCACTAAACTGTCCTTTGGTGACGTATAAACAACTCCGCATGCATAGTTAGTCACTTGTAAAGAGTTGTGCATATAGTTTTTTTGTACACCAGAAAGAAGTTATTACGTCACGGTTTTCAGTACACAGACACTTTGCAGAACTCTATAAAATATGTACATCTGCATAGTCAGATATGTTCTAATGCTTCAGGTAGAAAAAGACTTTTTGGAAAACCACAGTTTCTGTCTTGGTTATCAGTAGTGATCCTAGAAGCTGATCAGTAACTAAAAGATTCAATCCTCTACTGGTTGCCGTGGTATGATTGGAGTTCGATGCGATTTCAGTTTAAGGTTTTCAGTATTCAGTATCCTATTTCTTTCTTTTTCCGTCCACATATCTGAGTTTATCGTACAGTCACCTACAACCTTCTGAAAATGATATGCAAATTTCGTAAACCAAAACTCCCCTCTTCAAAAATTTGTAACACCTCTAAAAACTCCGCCAAAGATTCAAACATCCCTTTTCCAAACAACTTTCTCCAAATCCCCTTTCCCTTACTTCGTTGACACCTTCTATCTTAACGAAGCGTGACTCTAGGCATCACCAGAAGACGTTGAAACCAGAAGCCCTGTCTGTCGTCGGCACCGTGCCGAATCCTTCTTCCTCCTCCTCTCATATATTCTCAGAATCAGCAGCAGCAGCCTAGTTTTATTTGTTGTCATGTCATCGTGTAGGTACAATACAATACGCTCCCTCCTCCAAGCAACCAGTTCATTCATCGGAGGTGTGCTTGACGCTTGACAATCATCCAACCATGTACACATAGTCACCGACACTCTTTTTTTTTGCGCAACACCACTCTTTTTCGTTTCGATCTCTGCGTTTCCGATGGTGTTCGCCTTGGCTTTTCCGTCATATTTCTGAAGGAAGAATAGGTGTGGGATGAACTGATGACAATATGAACAGTGGTGGGAAGAAGTAGAGAGAGAGAGAAAGGGAGAAGAACAAAAAACTGGGTTCAGGTGGATCTTCACTTATTCACAAAAAACTCCTAGAGGCATGATACAGTAGGTCATTCTAGGACTGATGGTTTTGGAAGTCATACTCTAGATGAAACTTGTTGTGAACACTATAAGAGTTGTATGGTTATTCATTATTATTTATTATGTCTTGTGTTTTCTGTGTTTATTTCTCAAAATCTGTTTGTTGTTTTTCTATTGTGTCTCTGTTTGTTCTAGGGATGTACGTTCTGAACCTATTTTTTGTAGAGGATTACGATAGGGTTGGGGAACAGTTTTGGTTTTATTTGGGTAAAAAATGTAATCATGATCAATAAACTGTCGTAGAGCTCCAAGCTTTGAGATTCAATTTTAGTTTGATTTTGAAAAACTATTGAAATGCTGTAAACCTGGATTTTGGACTTACTGTTTATCTCGATAGGTACCAAACTAATTTTTTTTCGGATTTTGCTTTTTTGGACCGTTATTTCTGATGGCCAGTACGGTTACATTGAGTTTCGTTGTCTTTTTTTTCAGTGTTTGTAACTTTAAGTAGCCTTAAAGGGAACCTCGAGACCTCGTAAATTCTGAAACTTCTTAAATTTTTACCAGAGGTTCACATCGACCTAGATAGATACCCAAAAAATTTTAGGATCCGCTGGCAACTTTCAGCCGACTTATGGCTCCTCAAAGTGGAAATCAGTTGATTTGGGCTTGAAATTGTGAATATTCAGAGTGTCTGGAATCTTGAAAATTAGAATCAATTAAGTTTTTATAGAGCCAGACCAAAAGATCGAGGTGTTACCAAATTTTTGCTCAAATTCATCGGATAGACACCCTTCCTCTTCAACCAGTAACCCCATGTCCTTACTTATAAACCTGATTTCCATACCGTACCTCCGTCACTTTCCACCACTTCACCTCCTATTCCTCTTCTTTTCCTCCAGATCCTATTGTTTTCCACTCGCTCCTCCATTCTTTTTTTCATTAATTTTTCCGGGTAATGAATAGGTAATCTTCAACCCAAATACCAATTGAACCAGCACTTTTCGCTCATTCTCTCTCACTAATCTTTCTCATCTTTGAATTGCCTAATTGCGTGTGAAAACGTGCTTTTTTGCGTCGTCTCTTCCCTAGAGTACTGACCGTATGCCGTCAGTTTTCTCGGACTGACTAGCTCGCGGAGGACTCTGAGGAGAGAGCAACAATCCGCGCGGTAAACATTAGTAGTAGGCATTTTGTGAAGTGAAAAAGAGAGAGAGAGAGAGTGAAATGAGAAGAAACGACATGTTAGGTTTCAAAGCCATTTTTTGGGAAAAAGAAGAAGGAGAACGAAGGAAAGCAAAAGCGCCTTTTTGCTCCTGTCTTCAGGTTTTTTGTCTTTTCAATGGTTATTGATCACCACCTTTTGAGGCTATTTTGATAGAGACTATGTTGGTTAGATCCTAGATGTCTGTAACTTTCATGATCCTGCCATTGAGTTTTGTTTGTATGTTTCTTTTGGTACAAAATCTGATTCGTTTTCGGCTTCGTTGAAAATTTTCCAAGTAAGTCGTTGTTTCTTTGAATTTCTTGCTCTCAAACTCATACTAAAACTCGGTTATCTCTGAAATTTTTATTTTCAAATTCTATCTGCAATTGATGTTGAGTAACTTTGCTCTTTCTGATCACCTCGATCTATTATCTCCCACTCTACTTTATTCCTTTTGAACTCATATTCAGACAGTACCCAACCAGTTATTCTCTATCCAAATACAGCTGTTCAGCGGACCGGTATCAATAAAACTGTTCTTCCAAATATGGAAGAATGGAGGTGTTTGCTCATTCCTAACCTGAAGAGATCACGATCATTAGTATTACCACAGTTACCGGTTTTATACTAGAAATGGCTTTTGAAAAACCATATTGCTCCAGTTTGTACCTTTTCCAACTTTTGGGATAAACTAGCAGTTTCTCTTTGATTCCTGACCTCCATGTTTAGTCATCTCCAGTTTAGTCTCCAGAACCTTTGAACTGTATTTGATCCGAAACTTGCAAAACTTAATCCATCCGCAAATGAGTCACTATTCCGGAGAATAATTACAGTACTCCAAGACACAAACTATGAAATTTTCATGCACAAACTACAGAATTTACAACCGCAGTTTTTCAAAAATCATCATCCTTTTTTAATCTCACTGCTACTCCTTTGTCCCTGAGACACTTTTTTTCGTTTTCTTTACCACCCTTCAAAAAAATATTGGCGGGAAATTAAAGCTCCCAGAAAAGGCGTTTACGACTAGCAGACACTAGAACCATTTTTATAGCTTTTTGATCTTCTTCTTCTTTTTTCTGTTCCCTTACAATCAAACAAAAATGAAGAGAAAATGAAAAAGAAGTAAGGTCGTTGAGGTAATAACTATGATGATGATGATGTTCATCATCAAAATGGTAAACAGTAGACTTATCCGAAAAGTGGTTCCGACAGGAAAAAAAGGAATAAAGTTCTCTTCTTGGAGTTTTATTTACTGCAAGGAATACTGGTAAGAGGACAACGACCAGGATCAGTATTCTGGAATTTTCGTTTGAGAAGGTTTGATGTTTTGGAGCTTATTTTCTTTGTTTTTTTGTAGGTAATTTGTTCTTGTTGACATCATTTCTCTGTGAAAATTGTGTTTTGTTCTGTGTTGTAGGTACCACCATAGTTTGTATTCGAAAATACTGTAATTACGTTCCGAATTTAGTTGTTTTGGATTTTTTCAGAATTATTTATCTTAAAGATCCGATAGCTAATTTACAAATCGGTAAAATGTCAGGGTAAAAACCGAAAGTTGCCTAGTATAGCGACACTGGCACCTCAATTTCTGATTGATCCCTGCACTGTTAGCTGCTGTATGTCTAACTTTTCCTAAATCCAAACTGTCCTAAATCAGGAATATCCATCTCACGTGAACAGTAGCACTGACTTAAGCCAGTTCTGGTTCGGTGCAGCTCTTACCCATGACGTTTTTATTCGACGAATCACCCTTGCAACCAAGTCTCTAACATAGGTCCTACGTGAATTTGCTACAAGCAATACTGTATTTTTATCCCTAATGAGTCATTTTGTTTTGAATGGATTACGTTCTGGAATCTTGGGATTATTGGAGGTTCAAAGGTTCGGAGACTAAACTGTAGATGACTAACCATCTAACTAGTCAGAATGGTCAAAAATCTAGTTGAGTCATCATCCGTTTTTGCATATCCTCTGGAAAAGTTTATCCAAACCGATCCTACAGAAAACCCTCCAGATCCATTTTTGCCCTTTTTGTCTTTTTGATTCCTTCCAGGAAAGAAACAATATAACGTCATTTTCCAAAAAGACAAGCATCATACTTCTGTTCCACTTATTCCGAAACTTCTAATCCTTTTCTCTTCTTCTTCTTCAGGCTGCAAAGTGACCATGTGACATCGTCATCATCTATAATCCCAGAAGGTTCCATATACTACCATCTGTTGTATCTATCTCCCGTGTGTCCCTTTAAAATACCATAATTGTTTCTGGCGCAGCGCCAAGCCGATCATGAATCACTTGTTGCCGGTCGAGATGCCCCGCCCCGAAGGGACAGGTGAAGACCGTCAGTTGACCCGAGAGTTGGTACTCTTGGTTTTGGGTAGTAGCTAGGTAACGTTGGGGTCTGGACTAGAGAAAAAGATAGTTAGGTGGCCGATGGAATTGATGAAATATAAAAGATATGTTTGACCATCTCGAGAATATTTGGACCCTAGATTCAAAGTTTATTCAATTCATAGAACCCTGTCAGTCTTCCCTCCTTCCCTTCCCCACCTGTTTCCCTTCCTCAAAAAAAAACATATCGCTCCTGCACCTTTAAAATCACTTTGACAGTAAGGTCATTTTTCTCTTGTTCTGTACCGCCCGTTTCTTTGCATATGTCCATCTCCTCCTTCTTCATTCTTTTCATCTTTTTATGATGATTATGAATAGAGACACCTGAATAAAAAATGAATATATGAATAGAATGATATTCAAATGAAAGGGTCAAGGGCTACCATACCGTTAGCCAGTTGGTTTTCAAGAGGAGGCTAAGGCGAGGATAAGTGTATTTTTCGATTTTTTTGAAATGCCGCCATTCCGTTTTTTTTTGGTGTATCCAAGAATTATTCCTTTGAAAAACTTATTAATGTGTTGATTCATCTATTTCTCCAAGGTTCTTATCGTTTTTTGTTTCTGTTGAAATGGAGTTGTGTAGGCGAGAAGTTAGTGTTAGTTCTTATGGTTTCTTATCACTACTTTTTTTCCAGTTCACCATGACTAACAAAACTATTGCTGTTCGTTTTTATTCCTTACAGTGCTTGTTTCTGATTTTTTAGGGTTTGAAGAACGTGTAAACTTGCTCCCAATACTTCGTTGGAGCACAAGGGGCTATCCCACATTAAAACTGGCCGGATTAGAACCTGCTACTTCAGAGGCCTCTGACAACTCGAAAATTCAAAAAAAAATCAGCCCCAAGTTGTAACTGGGAGCTTAAACAAGGCTCGTTTCTAATCCGGGGAGTTCTAATACAGGAAAGTGGAATGCTACCAGTTCTAATGCGGGGTTGCACCAAGCACGATGCAGATTTTCTTTTACCAGGAGCTGTTTTCTCTCCCTCCCATCTCCCTGACCACAAATTCCCCACCCATCAACACCTTCTATTTTTTCTAATATTCTGTTTCTATGAACATCTTCAAATTGCCCTTCTTCTTCTATTTTCTCTTCTTTTTTTTATTCATAATGCTTACGTCTTTTGTCGCAAAACCGTAAGAACCTTCCCCTCCTTGACACTTCACTTTTTATCCGTTTGGCTACTCTCGAAAAGCCGTTTCTCAAAAACCAAATAGCCGCTAGGTGGAAGTTTTTTGTGTCATGCCTTCTTCCGACAGAAACCTCTTCAATTATTTCAAAACGCAGCCGAATTTTTGGAAACTATGCGGCTAGTTATGTATAAGCTGTCCATTTTTGTCCTGGTGATTGTGCTTTTCTTATTTTGAAACTGTTCCTATAAGGTGATGGTGCTCCTCTTAATCCAAAATCACATTTTTCAAAATGAAATCCTAAGAATAACTTACTGTATTCATGAAAACTCTTCATGTAAAGATCCCGACCATTTCCGTTTTTTTCTTCATCCTTCAAAAATATTCCGCTAGGTTGGTCTCCAATTATCGTGCCTCCTTCCCCTGCTAGCCTATAAATTTCTTCTGCCATTTGATTTTCCACCACCATTTCAACCCATAATCCCGGGTAGCCCCTTCTCCTTTGCCAAGGACGTTCCACAGAAACCGTCAACCATAATCGCCCTTCTCTCGAATAAAAAGACAGGTGGAGGAGGGTGTGGTAGTTCGTGTTGGCACGGCTTCATCTCTTTTTTTCCTTCTTACTTTCCGAAACAACAACGACTTTCATTCCAAATCTTCTTCTTTTTGCTTACCTGTCTCGAATTGATTTCGAAAGAGAGAAAAAACAACAATCATTTCGATTTCTTGTTTACTCAAGAAGATGGACGGCACGCTTATTAGAAAGGAGAAGGGGCGGGGCTTAGGGAGGAGGTTGTGGATTCAGAAGAATCTGAATCCTCGTATGAAACTTTTCTGGTTTCCTGGAATTCCAAAATCCTTTCTTTTCAGTTTTGTTGGAATTCTAAACCGATTTTCAATTTTCTATATTTACACTTTCAAGTAATCATTCAACCCTATATAATCTCCAAGTTTCACTTCATCTGGCAAAACTTTTTGCAGAATTTTCGAATTTTTTCTTTCTGAGAAACTCTCACAGTTCTATTTTTGACTTGAGTTATGCACTAGTGAATTTTCAGATTTGTTTTACTTTTTTTGTTCGTCTTATGCTTTCGAGACCTCGATATTTATTTATACAAGTTTTCAGGTACCACTTGTTTTGTCCGGATGTCGCACAAGTGGATTTGTTCATGGAATAGTGAGATTGTTATTTCGTTAGAATATTTTGTTGTTTTTTGGCTCACATTATTTCTGACATATTCTAGACTCACATATTTCGGATTTTACATCTAAACTCTCATTCTCTAGAACAGCAGCTTCCTAAAATTCTGGATTTATCCTCCTCCGGATTCTCAAAATATCTTCCCACGTCCTTTTTCTTTAATTCTCAGTTTTCTAATCCGGTACTATCTCACTTCTTCTTCCAGCTTCTCATATATTCCACCTAACTCCCGAAGCTTTTCCTCCTCCTTTTAATTCCGTTTCTTCACCATCCAAAAACCTTTCATTTACCATATAATCCATACCCTCTGACTGCTTTTCCTGACCACTCACTCGGCTTCTCTATATAAAACCGTCTCAATTCGTTTTCAATTCACACTTTTCTGTTCCATCCGAATATTCGGAAGGGTCTTTTCATGTAAAATAAGCAGTTAATAAGCGTCAAAGAGGTAGGTCAATCCCCCCATCCCAACCAGTAGAAGTTTTGTAATTAAAAATAAGAAATGGAGGAGGAATAGGAAAAACAATGAAGAGAAGAGTAGGTAAAGAAATTAGGGGAAAAGCGAAAACTTGTTCAAAACCTAGATGAAAAACTTGAGTGAATGAGTTAGATGAAGTTTGAGGGAAGGTGTCCATCTGTAGGTATGACCGTTAATGAACAAGTTAGTTAAGTGAAACAGTATGGATGCTTTAGGGGGCTTGTATCTAATGTCGTCTGAATCAACTCATAGAAACTGCTAATTTCTAGGAACTAACATTATCTTGGTTTCCAAAACTTTTGAAGCTAGATTCGCAAAACGCACAGACAGTTTCGCCTTCCGGGGTATCCTTAGGTCAGCTTGTGGATCCCTGAATCACAGAAGTCAGAAACCAGCTTAACGAATTGCAGAAGACCCGATTTGGGTAATTTTTGCGAACTCACTGTATACTATAGCTACCGTATCCCTCCAAACCTGAGCTTCTATTTGATTGATAAACTTCCAAAAAACTTGCCCTGATTTCTGGATTCTCTTTCTGATACTGTATCCATGGAATTCAGATATTTTGAAATTTCTTCTTTACAGTAACTAAGATTCCAAAAAACCTGAAAATCCTTCTCTCCTATTCTCCATTTCTCTAAAACAATGCCTTCGTTCTCAATGGTCACTTTCTTTATTCTGATTTTCTATTTGATTTTGTTATGATCCTCCTCCTCCTCCCATTTCTTTCATTTTTCAAAATGTTGTTGTTTGTCCAGGAAGACAAGAAGAAACCGGCGGATAGTTGACGGGGAAGGGGAGCCTGCCGCATTTTTCTGTTCCACGCATTGAATTATTTTATTCAGTGCGGAAGGAGGAAGACAAAAAATAGGGAGCAGCCTAGATTGCTTTCTTTTGAGAAAATTCTTTTTCTTGGAGAAAACTGTTATAGGAACATCTGTTCATCAACTTTTCTGATAACTCAAAAAACTTCCAAGATAAAAAATATTGAAAATTTGAGCAAGTGAGTGAGTTAGAGAGGAAGAGACAACAGAGAAACGAGACAGTCTGCTTGTCTGCTCTCTCCTCAGCCACCCATCTACGTCTAACTCCTACCTATCCGAGCTCTCGTTTCTCGAAATTTGTGTTTTGTTTCTTCTGTACTTTTTCTCCCTTTCTTCTTCCTCATCATCACCAATTTTCCGACACTTTTCCCTTGTACTTTCTTCCCCAATTTCCCCTCTCCCATGTCCACTAAAAGTGTCAAATTTCTCTGTGTAGACAAACTGTACTGGGGGGTGTTCCAGGCCCTTACCTTCTCTAGTACTTCTTCTCTCTCATTCCTTTTTGACCAAAACATCTTGCCAATCGAAGCGGCAAACCGTAACCGACACCCATAAAGCTTATGATTCTTTAGGTTTTGTTGTTACTTTTCGATTCCTGATTTTATGAATATTTTAGATTTTTATGAGAAAAGGTTTGAGAATAACTAATGAGAAAACTGTGATCTTGAATCATTGAAATGCGATAATCGGGTATAAAAACATTCGATCTTCAAGTTTTTTTGGATTTGAGATTCTGAGAAACTTTTTCTTTTAACCGGAAACCTGAATTTTGAATTTTGTATTTGCCGTGAATGCTGTAATAGATGATCACCCATCATAGTATATTCAGAGCTGCATATCTCGCTTGTCTTCAAGAACTTCGAAATATTTTCAACTAAAGACATTTTTACCACTACATTTCAAACATTTCGTTAGTTGAAAGTATATTGATAACCCTAAAGACAGACGAGATATGATACGACATACTTGGTGGATAGATGGTAGTGAGAGTGTGCAGACATACAGACAGTCTGCATGTCTGGTACTCTCTCACTCTCTCTCTCTTGCTTCCAATATCGATTTTTTTAGTTTTGGAACCGTAAGAGTCATCAAAAAGCGAAATGAAGAGGATCCCTAAGAGTTAAAATCAAATCCATTTTTACCGTATCCCCCAACTCTCCTAGACTGTTTCTAAGAACACTTCCTGTTCCACCTATTTTCCATCTCCCCAAAAAACCACTCCCAAAAAGTAATCCCCATTCTATCCATTGAAGCTTATACCCCCGTCGAGAAGTTTCCATTTGTTATATGGAAACTATAAATTTCTTTTTTTTCCACTAAAACCATCTCTTTTCTCAAAAAAGTTAGCCATTCTGTTCCCGCTGTGATAATCTCTTTTTCAATGCTAATTTCCTCCTCCTTCTTCCATGCCAATCTCAATTCATTTCCAATTTTTCTCTCGATGATTCTTGATTCTTCTCTGAATATTTTTGTTTTTGTTTTCTCTTCCAAAAATAAGAAATCGTACAAAATTCACTATATAACTAACTGTACATAAAGCAGTGCTTCGTCCATTTCCGTCGTCCACTACTTCTCTTTTTGCTTTCTCTCATTTGTACTTTTTTTTGCAGAATACACAGAAAAAGAAATAAAAAGGTTTTCTGAATTCTCGAAAGCAACAGAAGGAAAATGGATTACATTGAGGATTGGGTGGATCGTGCAATGTCCTGTTTCTACAGAGATCGGTAGGAGTTATCGAGGGACTGTAAACTGGGAAAACTTAAAAATGGAGAGTTCCTATATCTATCGCCAGAAAAGCTAGAAAGTTATGTAGAAATTTATAAGAATTGAGGTTAAACTGAGCTAGTGGAACTTTTCTTTTCGATCTCTACAAAAGAGTAATGAGTTTTCGAAAATAGTTTATATTTCTATCAGGTACCGTAAATCCTGTAATAGAGGCCCACCTAGTACTTTATGTTCGGCACAGCATTTCTCAATTGTTTTTCGGTCCGCCGGGATGTTCAAATGTTCAAGAGGTTTTGGTGAACAATTCTTTAATTGAACACATTTGAAATTTTCAAAGACAACCGAGATATGCTGCTCTAAACATACAGTACTTCTTGAGTCTCTGTTACAGGATTACGGTAGCTCTAAGCTGATGGTCTGTTCAATTATTTTAAGTTTAAAAATCTTCTGAGTGTTGAAAACTGGAAATTTCATCCCAATTCCAGAAAATCTCTCCTACTTTCCCCACAAAACAAATTTACAGTGACAAAGACGACCCTGGAAAGGCACATGTTCACGATGACGTTATATTCGCACCACCGGCTCCCCTGGACCCAGCAAAAGTCGATAAGGATTTTGAGTGCCTTGTGGTAAATTCTCCACCTAACCCCTGTTACCCAACCAAAACTCATTTACAGAAGGAACTCGGTCTGAGCGAAGAGAAGCAACAAGAAATGCACGATTATTCGATGGAAAAGAAGATGTCGTTGCTGGTATCACAACATGTAAGTACCTTCCCTAGTACTACACTATATGATATTCAGTACGATGAAAATTAGGTCAATTTTAAGAAGGGGAACATATAGACGAGAAGAAAGGGTTAGAAAGAAGAAGTGCCTGGTGGGGTGTGACGAGTGTGCCAATTTCTGAACACATTTGACATTGTAAACGAATGGAATGGAGGTTATGAACCAAAAGATAGAGACTGAATTTATGTGTGTTTTGATGGTTTTTTGGTGTTTTTTGTAATGTTGATTTACCACTTTTTTGGAGCTAATTTTTTAAAATTTGGTGGTTGGGAAGAAGCAAATTCATATAAATTTTTAGAATCTTGAACCGAGTAGGAGCAGCGATGCTATCGAATAAGTTATCTGTCAATTTTCAAAAAGCTGCAACTCTATTAGAGGGAGTCAAAGCTCTTCTGACTCCATCAATCTCCATCAATTCCTCCTTCTCCATCCCTTCAAAAATCAAAATTATAATAAGCATATTATCTGTTTATTTACTTTCGTCCCATTCCTCCCCCCTCAATTCTCATCCATCGGCAATGGATTCAATTGCTTCTGCCCTTCACCGCACCTCCGATGAAAGAGTGCAGGAGATGAAGAGACGCAGAAGAGTATTTGAAAATGAACTTCTCCCCTTTTTATTCCACCCGCATAATTCTCGTCACCTCCCGTTCTTCTCGTCAAAACCCCTTTTGTTCTTTTTTCATAAGTGTGTGCCCTTTGTTTTGTGAGAAAAAAGCTTATACGGGTGGTCTATAGGGTAGGCAGGTTTTTTTTTGAAAACACGTCAAAATACAGTAATCCCTGCCTGTAATTCAAAACTACAGTAATCTGAATATTTTCAGTGTCTTCAAACCGAAGACGCCTCTCACTTCATTGGGTTCCTCAAAAACTTGCAACAATCGTTCGTCATCGATTCGAACACCATCAGACAGCTTCAGGATTTGGTTATCTCTTTGAGGACACAGAATTTCAGGTGAGTTTGTGATTCAAAATCTGTTGAACGCATGCTATGAACGGGCCGGACCGTTTGGGAAATTCCATCGACCAGGCCTAGTCGGCCCGTGTTTTCAGAGTTGATTTTCCAATAGGCGGCTTTTAAGGTAAAATGGTACTGAGTGTAATTTTATTACAGGTATTCCTGTAACAAATATTTGTAAAACCTTCGATTGCTGGGCAATTAATACTGAAAAAACTATGTAATTCTGAATCATGGACTTTGAAACTCCCTCTTTTTATTTCTCAAAAAAGTTTAATACCCTGTAAAGCTATCAAAACCACACCCCGTCTCCAAAGGTCATTCTCAAACCGTAAAAGTACAAGAAAAAAGAAACATAATCCTCCTGTAAACGTTCCCCCATTCTCATATTGTTACCATCATCAAACACCAGCAAGACATCATGCAAATTAGAACCCCTCACCAGATGACGGCCTCTTTTCACTCACCCCTTCATAAAATTTATCACCCAAAACGATGTTTGAAAAGGGAGTGAAATGGAATGGCAACACAAATTTTCACACAAATTAATTCATCAAATTGAGAGAGGGGGAACATTGTTAAAGAGGGAAGAAAGAGATTTTAGGGGTCCCGAAGGAAAACATTTTCGAGCCCATTTTGAAATTATTTGGATTTGATAGCCCGAAAATTATTCTTGGTTTTGGAGGTCGAAGTTCTTTTAGTGAAGCTCTAAGATTCTCACAGTGGGTTCTTGAATCCTTGCATCTTTTTTTCAATATTTGGTCCAATATAAATCATCACAACCTTTTAATTTATGACCATGCAATCCCATTTGAAATTCTGAGTCCAAAACTGAAGTCGTCTCTGAATAAAATAAACAAACAACAACAGACCCTTCTAAACTCTAACTGGCTTAATTTATATTTTCAGCTATCTGGAAAGTTTCCTATCAGCCTCTGGACTCAAACTGCTTACGGAGCTTCTGAATCAGTGCCATCAACAGTATACACTTGAGCAGCCTGCCTTGTTCTTCTTATACGCTCTGAGAGCACTTTTGAATTCACCGGTAAGTGGGAACTCTAGAATTTATGATCCCATGTTTAGTGTTATTATGTTTAGACCACAAAACCACTTTAGTTCCCTCTTTTGGTTTCTGTTTTGTGCCCATCCTTTCCTCCTATCCAACCTTTTCTTGCGAACAAAGAAAAGGTAACGGATGGTTTCGGGGGTGCAGATTAAGTGTGGCGCATGCACAACGGTTTAGGTTTCTCTCCTCCTTTTTGCTGGTGATAATCAAGAAAAACGGAAGACCTATTTTTATTTGTTTCGTTGATTTTTCTCCCAAGTTTTAGTGTTTTGTAGTTTTTTTTTGTTAGGTAAACAGGAGGATCAGGTTACCAATTAGAAAGTTTGTGGATGTTTGTATAGTTCATAGGGGTTCTGAAACATTCAGGAGTTTGCAATCTAAGTTTGATATTCGAGAATGAATAAAAATTGATATTCTGAAAAAAAAAAAAAAAAAAAACAATCCTAAGAAAGATTTCCACTATCCCCTTATTACTGTTCTCGTTCTTTGAATTTTCACCCGTTATGTGATATGTAAACATTCATGAGACAGTTCCAAGAGCTTGTTGAAAAAGTGTCAATGGCTCTTGAGAAGTGTTCACGTGGAATGGTAATCTATATCATGTAGACACCTGATGGACAGGCAAAAAACCAAAGATTCCACACGCCGCTCCCCAAGAAAAAACGTTCCTCATGACGTCTTTTCTCTCCCCCCTAACCGTTAAAAACGTAATCCTTTATTTTCTTCTCGACCATCTCGGGAGTGTCTCCGGAAGAGAAGGAACACAGAGGAGAGCATCGAAACCTAATACCTTTCTCTCTCTCTTTCTTCAGGTGTCCATCCACAGATTTCCTGTCTCTTTGGAGGAGGAGGGCACTTGTAAGAGTACATTCTTTTTAGATGCCATCATCAAAAATTCACCTAAATTTGTACATGTAATTGATATGTTTTGAGTGGGGGAGGGGGAGGAAAGAATGGAACATGTGTCTGGCAATTTTTATAGTTAGTAGAAAAGAGCCAGTAAACTGTGGATCTTTGGATTTTTTGATTTTCCTAAAAGAGCTGCTTTTAATTCTAGGAACATAATAAGTTGACTACTAGGAGAGGTATCAAAAAGTAGCTATCCAAAATCAGTTTAGTCTCAACTTAGAAAAAACAATCATCTCTAAGCCTTTGTTTCTAGACGTTATTCAATTTAGGTTTTCATAATTTCTAATCTTTTCCCCACCCATCGTTACCAAAACTCCAACCCTCTCCATTTTCAGAACGGACGAGCCGCCGTCCTGCACGATGAGCAGCACGTGTTGGTGAGCATTGCGAGAGCTGTCGATTTTCGAGATTTCAAGTGCAAGGTGAGTCTCTCTTTTAATGAAACCAGTCCTTTTTTGTGCCTTTTCCAATGAAAAGGAACACTGAGAGTAGTAGACAGTTCAAGTGGAATGACACGATTTTTTGACTAAATAGTTGGTGTTCAATTTTTGGGAATATGACTTTTGTAGGTTGGAAGAGTTACTGGTACTGGATTCTGAAAACTCTGAAGTTCTCAGATTCAATTACTTTTCCAATTTGAGTTCATATGAATAAGGTGAAGGTAAAACTTATGAAGCTTGTAGCCCTGAAAACTAGTCCTTGAAAAACATTAGTCCAAAAAATTTTCCCGTTTACTTCCAATCCTTATCAGTGCTTCGATTCTCTGTATTATTATTCTCTCATATGATTTTATTGACACCGGAAACTCGTAAACATAAATAACAACACCTACTTATTTTTCCGGAGTTCACTGACTCTTCATCAACTTTTTTGTTTATGTAGACAGCTGTACAAAAGTGTACTTGTTAGTGTCTGATAAGAAAAAGATAAGGGAATGTAGTAGACCTCCTCGTGGTCACTTGTTAATTTAATTTATGAGTTTTTGAAATTTCTGGATTTCTTGCGGTTTTTGGAGTCTAGTTCCCTCACATCGCAGCAAGCAAAAGCTAAGAACTGAGGGTCAAAATTTTGAACTTCCATATTTCAGTTTGTAGAAAAGATACCAAAATATAGTTAAGTAATGTAATGTGTAAAATTGAAAGTTGAATATGTTACTAGTTGAAAACTTTTTAGAAGAACTCACGGCTGCTGAGATATCTTGTTTTGAAAAGAGAGTGCTCAAAGAACGTACTGTTATCTTTGCTTTTGAGCCAAACTTTCTTATGAAACCCTATGTTACATACTTGTGAAATTTCGGCCCGGCCCGGAATGGCCCGGTGGCCCGGCCCGGCCCGCCCGGCCCGGGCCGGGCCGGGCCGGGCCGGGCCGGGCCGAGAGAAAATTTTCACGGCCCGGCCCGGCCCGGTGGCCCGGCAGAGAAAAAACAAAATTTTTGAAAAATGAATTTAAACAGCCGCCATTTTTGTCAAAGCGATAAACAACGCGAATGCGGAATTTCGGAGCGTCGTATTATACAATTTTTTTTAATTTTTTAAGTGTTTTTTCAATGTTTTTCGCATTTTCTTCCAGTTTTCTTTGCTTGTAAATTAGTTTCTTTCAATCTTTCTCATCGAATTTTTTATTTCTTGGGAGCCGAACTCAAAAAATCGAAAAATTACGAGTAACTCGTAGTTTTTTGAAGAAAACCTCTCGTTTCTGTTGTTCAGCGACAGAAAAGTGAGAATTGGCAAGAAATTGGATCTCCAAAAGCAAAAAAAACTGCTAATAACCTTTCGGAAATTCACTGAAATTGGCTTCCAAAAGAAGAAACTTCTTTTGGCGGTCAGAGACGGGGAACCTATCGCCGATTTTTCTTTTTTTGCTGGAAATCGTAGGAAATTGCGCGGGTTTCGAAGATTCTTCGGAGGAAAACGAAAGTCTTGACTTCCAAAAGAACTGTTCATCGTCGTCTTATTTTCTTGTTGGGTGTAACAATTCATCAATAACAGTCTAATTCTTTCAGACCAACAAGTCCTACGGACCAGCCAGAAAAACTTTCTTTTGAAAGTACGTTAAGCCGAACAACCGAAATGAGACGTAATAAGGAGAAGGAAGCCGAT
>GL379858.1:130732-249842 GCA_000143925.2 Caenorhabditis brenneri
GACAAGAGAATTCAGTGTCTCAAGTATTTTGTGAGTGCATCGATATGATGATCTCACCAATATTCTGTGAGCATCCTCTTAAAGGATCCAACCACTGAGTGCCGTCAGTAAGTGATTGTTCCTTCCATAAATAGATTCACTGAAAAGATTGAGCGTAAGAGTGCTGGTAGAGTGAGGGTGATGAAAGCGGGTCTCGTCTTAGTAATCTAGAAGAGCGCAAACTCTCAATCTGACAAATAGCGATTAGAAGTGCTCGACTTGAAATCTACGCATTACAAGGGGGGGGGGAGAAAAAAAAAATTCTCGCAATAGTCTATGAATCTAGTTAGAATGATGAAAACAGATAAGAAAACTGAAGATTATGAAGCTACTGGTAAGCGTTTGCAAAGACAAGAAGGGCCGGGCCGGGCCGACAATTTTCTTCGGCCCGGGCCGGGCCGGCCCGGCCCGGCCCTTCACAAGTATGCTATGTTAACCTTGATTTACTTCGCCAGTTTTCCAACCTTCTCGAGCTCTCCAGATTCCAAAATACAGTAGCCGAGGTCCATTTCACCCCCCACTGTTTCGAAATGTTTGCTAATTTTTCAAAGTTCCTTATCAGTTATTTGATAAAACAGTTTCCTCATGTTTTCATAAAGTTTCGAAACTCTTATTATTATTATTATATAATATTTTTCCAGACCGGAAACACTTTACTTGTTTTCTCATTACTCTTTTTTACTTTTTCTCTTATTCTAACTCATAAAAGTATAGTGTTGTCTTCTGATAAGCTTCTCTTCTCTTCTAATAACCCTCGTGGTCACTGTAACGAACATTTGATATGAAATAGAGAGAGAGAGTTCTGCTAATAACAACAATAATATGACAGAATAAACATGACTTAATATTTTGAAATCATCAAAAAAGGAGTGAGGAAAACTTTAGTATATAAAGGTGTCATAACATGTCAAATGTTGAGTTTTTACTTCTTCTTTTTTCAACTTTTTTTCATGAATTCTGAATTTAGTGGTTTGAAGCTAGGGAAAGTTTGAGGACTAGGGTAAGAAATTTCCCTCTTATAAAAGAGCACATATTTCAATTCTCAATTCTTGTGCTCATTTCAATTTCAATCATCCTGTTCCCATAGATTTGCTACCTCAATCCTCTAAAACCAGGTCAACTGTTTATGATGATCCCTACCGTAATCCCCTTCCACACATCCAATATATATCCAATCTCTCTCTTCCTCTATAATCCATATAATTTCCATTTCTCCATCCATTGTTTGCACTTTTTCTACCTTGTTTTTCCGGATTGTTTCTCGTTGCAAAAGGAGAGGCCATAATCGAATTAAAGACACTTTTTAGTCGAATGGGTTGAATGACTTTTTGGGATTTCCGGGTATCCAGAGAATGAATTCGAGTTTTGTTTTCTGCAATTTTCCAGAAAATAATATTGCCAATTCTCAAGACTGGAGTATCCACTGATTAAAATTTAATGGGAAAACGTATTTTTGTGGTGGAGCTGAGGGTGGACCACTCATTTGTTGTGTGTTCGTCGCGTTTTCCTCCTCGAAGAAGTCAAAGAATTTGCAACTTTTTTTGTTGTTGTTGATCGCATTTCTTGGGCTTAATTTAGTTGGGATTAGGAGAATGTTTAGAATTGAGTTCTTATATTTTTGGAAATGGAAATTGAGAAATAACTCGAAATATTAAAAGTGACTAATTCTAGAAATTATTATAACTTAGCTGTTTTGGAAATTGGGAACTGATAATAGTTCACTATTGTCAAGCTGTTGATAATATAAACCGCACTTCCTCAAAAAAAGGAATTCCGGATGCTGTAATTCCTATGAGTATTTTGCTAAATATTGAGATTCCCTTACTCCAAAGTTTCAATTATTTCAAAAAAAAACCAATTCGAGCCGTACTCGGGTTCTAGAAAAATTCAAAAAAAGTACCAAATCAACTTTCAATTGCATAACGTTTCCACCTAATTTGTCATATCCAACTGGTAACTATCCGATGTTCCTCTCCCCTGAACATTGACATGCCATCAAAAAAATCCACCACCCGTTCTCCCTATCATCCATTATTCTCCAATAGCATAATTGACCTGTACGCAAAAACTAGCCGAACAATTCATTCCGTGTTACGTAACTTGTTCATCTGATCCGTACATTTTGGAATACTTTATTGAAAAGTTTTCGAGAAAGTTTCGAAATCTCTTTCACCTTAATTTTTCCAGTTTTTGGAGAAGTGGGGGATTTCGAAATCACTTGTTCCTATTTCATAATGCATTTTTGATGGGGCGCCGAAAAGGTGTCTAGAACGGAAAATGGAAACAGACACACAAAAAATAATTGGAATATTTTTTTGCTCAATTTTTCAAAATGTGTACTATTACAGTCATATTACAACTGAGTTTTACTGGAAATAACAGTCTAGCTGAAGAATTTTTAATAACTAAAAGTCTCCTATCTGAATGTGAGACAAATCACAGTTAATTCCCGAAATCCCTTTCCATTTTCCATGTCCTTGATGATACCCGAACAGTCTCTGCGTCTCTTCATCTCCCATACTATTTCCATGTGGATATCCGATTACTGTTTTCTAAATTCTGATTTCCTTCTTATTCGGAAATTCTTCGGATGGAATCGTAAAAACCACCACGAACCGTTTTGACACTTTCCGATGAGTGGAGAAGGCTATCATCACACCTTTTCGACACTTTTCCAATAGGTTTATGCTAATTTTTGGAGGAAGAATCGAGACAAGCGCCAACGGTTTTTTGTGATTGACGAGAATAAGTTTTTGTGTTTTGCAGAAAAAAAAAAGTTTCGAGGTTTTGTGAGAGTTTTGGAGTCTTCGAAATTCTGTTGTTGCTATTCTAAAGTTCTTTTCTGTTGCAAATGGAGCTTGAGAAAACTCTAAGATTCTCTAAAAAACCCTCAATTTTGTTCCATCTTTGAGACTTTTTACAAAATTGACTAGGGACTGACCAGTCTTGTCTTTGGAGTTTCGATACAACGGAACTGAAATCAGTCTCGTGGTTAGCTTTGGACTAGCTCTCAAATAATATAAATCTCATATCGAAACTTCGATGAAATGTCTGGTCAGTGCCTGTGAGTTCTTTTAAAAGTTGTCTTGAAAAATAGAAGCCCATGGTCATCAATTACAGTATTCACGGTATTCTGAGTGATCAGAATATTTTTCAAGTTTCTTTAACTGTTTTATTCCTTGGCAACTATGGGAACTGACAATCATTACTATCATTTTATTGGAAGTTTCATTTATTATGAGCGCTTTTAAATTACTATTTTCTAGATTAAGAAACTCAAAAATTATCAGATCATCTTTGAAAACAGTAACTCGAAACTGAATCAAAATGACAAAATTAATAACTTTCCATAAATTCAGAAATCACAAAAACCAGCTTTCAAAAATAAAAACTACAGACTGTATCATGACAAATTCATCACCATAATTTTTGGTTTTTTATTCGTGTTATAGATCATCCAAAAATGAGAACAGGAAATCGATTAATTATCTTCACTAAGATTTCTGAACAGTATCAATATCCTCAAGTACATGTACTATCACTCATCCTCCTTACATAACACATCCTTCTTCCTCTTCTTTCATCTGTTCTTCCTTCTGTTTCCGCTTGGCTCTCTCCTACTATTCTGCCAACTTCTGTTTCTCTCTCCAATCAGTACACTATTTCCATCCCTACCAAAACAGAAACTGACCATTTGTTTCATCTTTTATTTGTACTAGATACACCTCCCCCCAACTTTGGCTGCTGCCCCCGTTTTGTGTTCAGTAGCTGCTCCAAATGCATTGGGCCTCTAGGCTATTCCTATTGATATTTCTATGTATTTTCACAGTTTTCGGATATTTAGCAGTGATTGGATTCGGATATTTGAGATGTTTGATGATGGTATGGGAGGATTACGGTAGAAGTGGGAAAGGGAAAATCAACCAAATTTGAGCTCTTGAAAGCTAACTCTGTAAACTCTAGTGTAACATCAAGTGTCCTTCTATAATAAAAATTGTGTCATTCTAGAACCTTAGACCTAAACTCTTCTAATTTTCCATCCACCATCTTTTTTTTCAGATAGTCGCAATCGAGATCCTGTCCGGATTGTGTTTCATTCCGGACGAAGGACACATTCAAGTGCTTCGAGCTATCACAGAGGTAAGTCGTCTAGTCATTTGGATTAGGAATTCACAACTTCCAAAATTTAAAACCCAAAAACAAACAGAATAATCGGAATACGTGATTCTCGGGTATAGGAAAGGGGGAAAACTGTTTGTTTTTGTAGGAACGGGAAGAAATTAGGAACGAACTGGGAAATGGAATAATTTGGGAGAACTAGAAGGAAAATGTGGAAGGAATCTTAATCGTGTTCGGAATTTTCAATGCATTTTTCCCGAGATTTCAGTAGAATAACTGAAACAGTGGCTGACTTTACTACAAACAGTAGAACTATGATTATTTAGAGATTTAAAAAAATCATACGGAGAAGTCATGAGAAGTCATGCCTTTGTAATAAAGCCCAAAAGTCTTGACGATCCTTTTTATCCCATCCAAAAATAGACCAACTTGGTATGCAAAGAATGGAGGGGATAATAAGTGTGTGAATAATATCCCTTATCACTATGACACGAATACCGGTTTCCGAATGACATGGTTAGTTGTTTTTTGCATTCATAATCTCCTAATGTTATTATTGTAAAACATTGTTTTTGTACCGATTTTTTATGCTTTTGAAACAAAACTTAGCCAAAAAAAGATGAGTTGTCAAGGAAGAACTCATTTCGATGAATTATTGCCCTACTTCAAAAATCTTTCTTTTCCAGGCGAGCACCCTCCTCGGCGAACGAACTCGCTTCCAAACGCTAATATCAGATTTGCATCGAACGTATTCGACAGACAGGGACACCGACAGGGTCAGAACAGCTATATTTGGATTGATCAATGCATTATTAAGGACTGGCGCAGCTGAGGTGAGTGACTCAAAAAACAAGAAGAAGAAGAAGAATGAAATAGTAAAAGATTTCATGGATAAGTGATCTTTTATGGAAGAGAGAGAGGGGATGATGTTCACTTTCTCCCTTTTGGATCCACTTCCTCTTTCCGTACTATTGTGTACTACCTTTTATGGAAGTATTGTTTTACACTTGTTTTTCAACTTTAAAATAATTTTGATATTAGAAAATTATCTTGAACTCGAAAATTGGTTTTAAGAATTGCTTATCCGCTTCCAAACTGTCACAAATAACAGTTTTTTCCTTATAAGGGAATGTTTTTCTCAAGTGGGTTTGGGAATTTTCTATAAATTAGTGGTCTGAAATTAGATGATTCTGTGAATAGATTCTGCAATTTCCAGCCATCACCGGATCTTGAAAGTCACGTCAATAATGCATCGTAAATAAGGGGCGGGGCAAGATATTCAGATTTTCAGACTCTTAGGCTCCAGTGAGGGCTGGAAATTTCAGAATCCACTCACAGAAGCATCTATTTTCAGACCAGCAACTTATAGAAAATTTTTAACCTATGTGGGAAAAGCATTTCCTTGTTAGCATTCAGGTCAAAGCACTCTATTCTGTAGAGCAGCTTGTGAAATAGTATGCCCTAATTCATTTTGTCCGGATATACAACAATTTTATGAGCTAGGATTTTTGAGTGAAGCTGAAGAATTTATTGATTCGGATAACATAATTAGCTACACTATATTTTAGAGTTATCTGAATAACTGTTTTCCAGAACTGTGCCATCTACCGTCAACACCTCCGCTCCGAACTCCTGATGCTCGGAATGTCAACTACCCTGGAGCAATGCCGGGGTACAGCTTCTCAACGGTTAGAAGATCACATTGATTTGTTTGAAATGATGAGGAAGGAAGACGAGATTTCACTAGCTGGAAGTTGCACGAGTAGTGACATCTCATCAGCTTCTGGAAGCTCCTCCCCCATTGATTTTGAGTCAGTGGTGGGAATGGCAGAGGCACTTCATCTAAAACTGAAACATAGTTTGGCACTACCTCATTTTCATTCTCTCCTTCAACATCTTTTTATGGTTCCATCTGATGATCAACATGTTCCGTTATGGAGATTATTCGACTTGATTCTTCAACATTTGACACTTCAAACTACTGTAAATGGAATGACAGATGTCAATTCTCCAATTCAAAACCATGTTGATATGGCTGAGATCTTGGCACGTCTCCAGAATCATTGTGATTATGAGAGGATAGCAAAAGAGTTGGAGAAAGCAAAAGAAGAAATGGATTTGGAGAGAACCCGAATTCTGGAATTGGAGAACAGACTAGCAGATTTCAGTGATGGAAGAGCTGGAAGTCGGATATCCCTTGCTTCCACTTCTGCCTCCTCCAGTCCTTCAGATCCATGCCCTTCTCCACCTCTTCTTCCACCAGTATGCCCTCCAGCTCCTCCTCCACCACCACCTCCAATTAATGGATTATTGAATGGAGGTCCTCCAAAAGATGCCTTAAAGAATGTTCCAGAACCCAGTGGAAATATGAAGACGTTGAATTGGCATAGACTGACGTCGGAGAAAGTGAAAGGAACTGTTTGGGATGGAATTGATGATGAGAAAATATACAAACAGTTGGATTTGACAGAGTTGAATGGATGTTTTGCGGCAAGTTCATCTCATAAAGATGAAGATACAGACACATTGTATGGGACAATCAACAGAAGACCGCAGCAGGCTAATGTGAGTTTGGATAGACCTAAAACTTTTTCTAATTTGTCATTTTTTGAAGATCACTGTGATTGATCCCCGTCGCTACCAAAACTGCACAATTATGCTCTCAAAACTGAAACTTTCCCACAAAGAAATCAAACAAGCGATGATGTCAATGGATGAGAAATGCAAACTACCCAAGGATATGATTGAGCAGATGTTGAAATTCATGCCAACTAAAGAAGAACTCTCTCAAATCAACGACAGTGTTCAGAAGCATGGATCTCCAACAGTCCTGGCGCTAGCCGATCGGTATATGTTCGAGATTTCAAGTATCCCTCGATTCGAGCAACGTCTTCGATGCCTCCACATCATCAGAAGTTTCCATGATCGAGTTGAAGCTCTTGTTCCATTCATTCAAGTTGTTCTGAAAGCCACGTCATCAACTCAACAGAACAAGAGATTCAGGCAGATTCTGACGATTATTCTGGCAGTTGGAAATTATTTGAATTTTGGAAAACGGAATGGAAATGCGTATGGATTTGAAATCGCTTCAATCAATAAGTTGGGAGATGTGAAGAATGCATTGAGAAATGACCGGAACCTTCTTCATTTCTTGGTTCAATTCATCGAGAAAAAGTATCCAGACCTCACAAAATTCAAAAAGGACATGGCTATGGTAACCGAGGCGGCGAGGTTTAGTCAATCAGAAACGGCGGCGGAAATTCGAAGTCTTGAAGAAGCTCTTTTGACAGTGAGGAAGGAATTGAATCTTCTGGAGTCTTCAGAGTTACCAGAGCATATTCCAATGGAGAATGATAGATTTGCTCCAGTGGCAAAAGGATTCATTGAGAAAGCCACTGCAGAATATCATAATCTGGATAAAATGTTCAGAGAAATGAAGAACAAGGTTTGTGGTTTCTTTGAGTAATCGAATAATAAATTTTTGAAAATTTCAGTTTGCCGAATGCGCCAAATACTTCTGCTACTCACCATCTGGAGGTGTTCCAGTACCCGAGGAATTCTTCTCTGTCATCAATAAGTTCTTGATCACTTTCAACGAATATCATCATCAGTTATGGGCAGAAGTTGAGGAAGAAGAGAAGATCAAACGGCAAACGATAGCCAGATCTTTCTTGGCAAAAAAATGTAAGTTTATCAATATCTTTCTGATGACAAATATCAACTATTTCTTATTTTGTTTTTTTTCCTCTTCCAATTTTATCTTCAACATTTTCAGCCACCACTCGCCGAAAAGAGAATCACAAAGAACGAGACTTCGAGCAACTGATCAGTGCTCTTCAATCCGGTGACATCTTCAAAGAAGAGCTCTCACGCCTTCGAACATCCTTCCGACCCAAAAAGACAGTCAAACCTTAATCACATTATTCATTTCTCTCATCAAATCCCCGTTGCCCCTATCAAAGCTTTTCCAAACAAATCGCCCCCCCCCCCCTGTTGTCTAGCTCCTTGCCGATCTCTTTGTATTTCGACACAAAAATCGAATTTCTAGTATTCCCCTGTTTTCATTGTTTCCAGTGGCCGTTTCATTGCTCTTAAACTCCCCTCATATCTGGTTAAATTATGACATATTGTTTTATCGAAATCATTGTGAATACACAAATTTTTGTATTTTTTGTATATAGTTGTGAACGCATTTTGTGAGTTAATGAAGACTTTTTACTTGTAATATTCAACAGGCAGAAAGTTTTGCAAAATCTCATAAGAGATTTGAAAATGATCAAGTTCGAGCCTACAGCCTTGCAGTTTTAAAAACCATAATCAGTAGTTCTGTTTTCTCATTTATAACGACTCGCCGTTCTGAAAAATTTTTAAGTGAATCAGGTAGTTTCTCAAAATGTTTTACACATTTTTCAAAAAATTTCTCAACAGCAGAAAACCAAAACACAGGAAGCAAGATCACATATCAGTTATCTGCCTACTCCTTTAAATGCGAAGATACTCAATGACAAAAACCTCGGATTACCATTTTCTAGACATTTGGATTATGCCCAAAGGATTACCCTAAGACTTAGGTTGCCAACTTTAGAAGTATTCAAATATCCACTGAAGATCATAAGATCATGATTCTTGAAACGGAAGTATTCAATAAACATGAGTAATTGCCTGTTTCGAAGTAACAAAAATCGCGAAGAAATATAAAATCGAAATTCTCGAAAAAAGTCGATGAAGTGTGAAATAAGGTAGTAGTCGTTTGTGATAGTTTCATTCGGAGCACGAAAATTTGATAAAGTTGATCTGTCAATCATCTAAAGCTCAGATAGCCTAGAAAAAATGGATTTGTTTGGCCTTCTCTAGCTTCACTAAATCTGAAGGCTTACAGAAAACATTGTTTTGAAAAGCTGGTTTTGTTCTTGATGAGAATAATTTGGGATAAACTGCAAATCTAGATCATTTAGAACGATGTTCTCAGTACGTTTGTGAAACTGTAATAAATTTGCGTAAAACGAACTCATTTTCCAGTCAATCAATGAACTCATGTTCCAGTTCATTCCAACTTCATTCCAATGTACTGGAACTCTGAACTCAAATGAAAAAGCTCAAAGTGTAACATCACAAACCAGAACAAAAATGTTCTTGTTCTAGACAGGCTCAAGTTTAGCCCTATTTTATGTATCACTAGTCATCATTACTGAAACATACACCTCATTCTGTTTTCAGGTCCAAGAATCATGATCTCATTAATAATGAGTATTTTGGTAGAGGTGAATGTGCCGCCAAAAAGAGTTTGAGTTTTTCACTTAAATCACTCTTTGGCTATTCCAAGTTCCGAATCCTTCTGAAACTGTCATAAGTTTATAACACAAAAAAATCCTTTGAATAAAGGTCAAAACATCAAACTGTCCCAAGTCCTTCTTCCTGATCTCTGTCTTCGTCATCACTACTTCCCACTTCTTTTCTGTAATCCAAATTGGTTTGATTTCTAAAGATTGCTTTTTCTCTATGACTAAAGCCTTAGGATATAAGAAAGAATAATCCTTGCATTGACTTGATTTCTGAAAATTGGAAAACAAAAGGAAATAAACCTGACAAGCATAAGAACACAAAAGTAACAATGAACTTCAGGAAGAACTTAAGCTAATCTGTCTGAATAAATGTAAGGATATTCACGTTTTTGAGGAGTATATAAGGAAGTTGGAGTGGTTGTTACAATGTATTTCCTCTGTCTCATGTAATCAATCCGAAGGGCTGTGGAGTTTTGAAAGAATTTGCGATGGAGGCCTGCTCATCATTTTGTTTGATAAAGTGACAATTTATGACAGGATCACAAATTAAGAAAACCAACCAATTAAATAGTTTTATCTTCCTTGTTTCCTCATAGATTTTATAATCACTTCCTTCGATTCCTTCCTAGACCATGAGAAATTGTGCATGGGAAAATGTGTTGATTACAAAAACCAGCTGTTTTTCGAACAGGAAGCAGGAAATACAAATTAATTATTCTCGAGAATTTTTGGCGTTTTGCATTGAGAATTTCAGACGTTCCAGTTCCACAATTTTCGTTTCACTATTCCTTCATTTTTTTCTTCGCTGACATACTTCAACCAGAAATTAAACTTTGCTTCCCAGATCTCAATGGAATCTCTTGTCAGCTACGGCAGTGTTCAAGGGAATCCCCTCTACAATTGCTCCTCTCAGACTCCTGAACAATGGACTGCTCAACTGGGAACTCGAAGAGTGTTGCTAGGAATTCTACTGGTTGTTTTCGGAGTCTTTGTAGAAATCATTTATGTTCCATGCCTGGCCGCAATTTACAAGAGAGGACTCCTGAAACACTCCTGTTACAAGATTATGTTCCTGTTGGGGATCACGGATATGATTGCAACATGTAATTCTAAAAACAAGAAACGATCCTAATCTTATGATTTTTCAGCCACTGCAACGATCCTATCTGGTTATCTTTTTATTGTTGGAGCAGTGTTTTGCACATATCCAGAGTTGATTTATGTAGCCGGATGTTTTGCATTGGGTAAGTACTCTTGTGGAAATTGAAATCTGAAAAACTAATGCTCAGGCGGTTGGGTCTGCTCCTGTGCCCTAACTCTGCTCCTTGTAATCAACCGTATTTCTGACATCTTGGCACCGGCCATCTCTGAATTTCTCTTTTCTAAAAATCGGACCTGGATCGTTGCTCTTATCCCAATTTCCTACACATTATCAGTTATCATTTTCACTCCTGCTATCATTTTCAACTCAACTGTAATGGCATGGATTGGAGACCCACTGATCTTTGAAGGGAAATCCAGAGAATATTACAATCCAATTCAAAACTTCAATAACATTGTGTTCATCACTGGAACTATTGTTTTCTACGGAGCTTACTGTTTCTTTATGGCAAAGAAACAGATGGGATATAAGGTGTCGGCCGGAAGAAATGTAAGTTATTTTTGATTTTATTATTCTGAATTTGAAATTCATAGGTGTTCATTCAATCTACCCTGATTTGTTCCATCAACTGCTCCTCTGCTCTTGTCTACTCTTCAATGATGTTCATAAAGCCGAATGAGTACGTTGTACTATTTGGAGAAATCGCATGGTCATTGGTCCATGGTAGGGGATGAAAAATGATTTTTTTCTTAATACGGAAATTTTAGGATGTCCTGCAATAATCTATTTGACTATGAATCGCACGATTCGGCAAGAAGTTTTGGGATGGTTCCGGAAAAATTCAGCAGTTGGGAATAGTGACAAGTTTAATGCTTCAGAGCAAAGATCCACCAGAATTGAAGGATAGTAATTTATTTATTGTGGATTTTTGAAGAAGATTGAATAAAGAGTTTGTCTGGAAATAATAGATTGCATATTAACCACAAGAGGACTATAAATTCAGTAGTTACCGTATCAACAAAACATCGACAAATCGCTATTACTCCACCACTAGAAGAGTTTCGCCTCTACTTGAATTCAAAGATCCAACACGATTCTGAAACTCCTAATAAGTGTAACATGACCTATTTCAGTCAAAAATATTTGTTGACTTTCCTTTGGTTTGTCATACTTTGTTTCGAATTAATTCGCACCATGTCGTATTTTAAGTTGACCGATTGAGCAAAAGAACTCAATCTTCTACGTAGTTCTCTTCCATTCTCCAGCTGCTGACTCACTTTTTTTTTTGATGAATTGCGTAGTTTGATGATGGTAAAGTTTGCTGTCTTGATAGGAGGGTCTGAATATTTCATGTTTTGTTATCATAAAAAAGATCAAGAAATCAGTGCAGTACGGTCGTAAATGAATGTATGAATGGATGACGTTGGGTAAATACTAAAATGGGAAAAAACTATGTGGTCATGTTTCAAAATAGTATTCGGTTTTTATTTGCACCAGAATGAATAGTTCTGTAAGAACACTTTGGAATTGTTAGCTCTTGATAAACTTGTTCTGTCGTTATTCAGAGGATTCTAAACTGAAAAAAGAATGGTAGAAACTGAATATTTCAACAGGATTAATAGATATGATAAACAATGAACCTGCTACTCTTCAAGCTATCTTTCCAATTGCATTACTCAAAAACCATAGATATATTTGTTATAGTTTTCAATCCGAAGTGATCATTACACAATTTTATTCATTCCAATAATTCACATATACAAAAGGTATTCCAATAATATTAGCATCCTCCTTTTCTGACAGCTACCAAGTTCCCGCACGACGGGCAGAAATGTCTGGTATCCTTCGAAGAGTCACAGCACAACCAGTAGCAGAGTGGAAAGAAGAAAACCAATCCAAGAACAAACATGATCCACCAAAAGTTTCCATGCGTTTGTTCAATTCTAGTCGTGTACATCGTCTGAAAGAAAAAAAGGTTTCAGATAGAAGCCTCTTTTGCTTAAAAGTAACTTACCTGGCATCTGGGACAGTATTCCATATATGGTTCATAATTATCGGTCATCTGAAAAATGAAGTTTTTCTCGAGTTCTCAAACTCTCATATTCTGAGATCGGTAACACTAGAGTTCCAGAAGAAGAACAAAAATATCAAGAATAAAACTTACTGTTGGGGAAGCAATAATAACGGTAGTGGTCATTTTCTTGTAGATCGTTCATACAGTTCTTGTTCTGTGTTATCAATGGCAGCATCCCTTTTTTATGTGAATGGAGAAAAGGTGTTAACTCTCGTCACGTAAATAAGCCAATGTTTACTTTTTACATGAATAATCATAATTTCAGAGATAAAAACTCAGTTCGTGAGAATTGAAAGAAATGGCGTCTCTAGTCTTGTTGGGAGGGAGAACTATTCGAACTCGCCAAACATAGAGTGTTTTATGTATTAAAATTGTAGGGTGGAACTCATTAAAATATAGGAAAGGTGTATTCAGGAATGCAAACTATTTACAAATAACAATTATATGAAGCTTATGAATGCATCACTAGACAAATACCTAAAGTGAAATGTTAACATAAATAATATCTGAATGAATTCAAACTATGCCGCAACATCGCGTTCGGATACTTTCACAACTTTTGGAATGCTTGCTGGTCCAACTCTGGCAAATATCATATTTCTGGCAGGAGACAGTTGTTCGTTGAACATCAACATGATGAACCTGAATCTTTTGTTATCAGAACTTCAATGAACAGGTGGTTTTTAGTTAGAACAAACTAGAATCCTCTGTACATACCCGTCCAAAACATGCAATGATTGCCAAACGAAGGTTTGACAGAAGAATGTCCATAGTCTATGATCTATCATGTCACTGAAATTTGTTTCTTCGAGTATCTCAAAGTATTGTTTAGCTCACTATAATCCCATGTTGAATACTACATTGATTGAAAATAAGGAATCTTGAAGAACAGTTTGTAGAAATCTGAACATGTTCCTTTTAGCTTCTTTGAACTTTTCTGATTCTCTAGACGTGCGTTTCTTCTGGAAAACAAAACATTCATCATCATTACTACCAAGACTCTCGTTTTTTACCAGGTGGTGATATTTCAAAAATGTGAAAATATTGAAAATAGAAGGCACTCCTACAAAAACCGCTGAGAATATGAACATCTCTTTCGTTGTACGTAACAGTCCACTATAAGCTAATTTCGGTATCGAGAACAATAGATATGCAGGAGTATCTTGGAAAACTTCAACTTCTGGTCATGATTGAACATGAAAGCTTACTGTGTCTATAGAATAGTTCGTTAGTTACCAAACAAATTTGAAATGCATAAATTAATAAATGGAATAGAACATTCCATT
This sequence comes from Caenorhabditis brenneri, assembly GCA_000143925.2. Taxonomy (NCBI): domain Eukaryota; kingdom Metazoa; phylum Nematoda; class Chromadorea; order Rhabditida; family Rhabditidae; genus Caenorhabditis; species Caenorhabditis brenneri. Next base: position 144,635 of record GL379858.1, read on the forward strand.
TGACTTTGAAGAACAGATAGTACTTGACTGGGAAGAATATTGCAAAAAATCTATTAAGAGCAAAGTATATTCCTTGGAATGAGTGAAACAGGTTGCAGTTTAGAGCAATGACAATGAAAGTAGTTTCGATGAAGGGATGATACAAAGAGTGACTTCTGAGAAACAAATATAATCTCTTCTTCAGAAGATTTTCAGGTTAACTTACAAAACTATAGCTGGTAAGAAGACAGCCAAAAACGCATAACCCAGAACGAAGACATTGTTGATTGCTCGGAAGAAACAAATGACATTGAATGAGTTTTTCTGTTTTTTGTCTGTTATGAAACTCCAAATAATGGACAAGTTGAAGGAGAGCCCGAGACATGAATTCTAAAACACAATCTTCAAATATTTGATTGTTACCACTAAGATCAGAACTGCCGCCAGTGCATTGTTCCAATCACTGAAGTCATATGTAACAGTAGAGCTCATGTTGGATCAGCCCTTCTTTTAGTTGCATGCATATTCATAATCGTTTTGAGCGTGTTTCCACTTAGCAGCAAATGTTTCGTTAATTTGAATTTATACCTTTCCGTTTAACGCATGCACACAGGTAAGTAGTAATTTTGAAACGCATGATTTATAGAAATCTCATGCAATAACCTATGAAAACAAGAATAGGATAGAGCACAAAGTTTGTATTGAGTGCAAAGATTATCGAAACGAAAAATTTGCCAAGTGTTGGACTAACCATATTTTTGATACGACTGCCGAACAAGCTTCTGCTGCCGAATACAGAAAGGAAAAATAACAATGTGCATATTCATTACCAAGAAAAATATTTAGAATTTCAGCAGTTCAAAAAGAATAAATTCAGATTCAATTAGCAACCTCCTTGTCTGATGGCCAACAAAGTTCCGCATGATGGGCAGAAGTGTTTGGTATCCTTCGAAGAGGCACAGCACAACCAATAGCAGAGCGGGAAGAAGAAGACACATCCAAGGACAAAAGTGATCCACCAACAGTTTCCACGAGTTTGTTCAATTCTAGTCGTGTGGGTCGCCTGGAATTTTTACGAACGATCTTTTTCTTCATTATTAAGATTATAGCTTACCTGGCATCTCGGGCAGTACTCCTGATATGGTTCGTAGGTATCGGTGATCTGAAACAAGGCATATTACAAGTTATTCAGGGATCTATTAATTCTTCTAGCCACTACAATTACAATGACACAAAATAAAAAAACTTCGAAAATGTAACTTACTTTTGGAGAACCAACAATAACGGTAGTCATTTTCCTGTAGAAAGGTACTCGCTCTCCGTTATCAGGGATGCCATCTCTATTTTATGTGAATAGAAAAGGTCTTATCTTTGGTTCCGTTAACAGAACTAATATTGACTCTTTTCATGAATAAGCATAATTTTTTGAAGATAATGCAACTTTGATGAAATGTGTAAAAATGTTTATTACATTTTTGGAATTAAACTGTTCGAACTCGCCCACACATAAGAAGAAGCATTTCGATAACTTCAAGAAGAGTCATACTTCATGAAAAGCTCCTTAAGAAAATAATGGTTTGGAGAAAAAAAATTAACAAATATGATGAAACATTCATGTGGTAGTAACCCGTTCTGATACAATGTTTTGAAGGTTAGTTGGTCCGACTTTTGAAAATATTACATTTCTAACGGGTGACAATTCTTCGTTGAATACAAACATGACAAACCTAAATCACTGATTGCTGCAGGTACATGCTCCTCAAGCTTTCTTCTATTACTTACCCATCCAGAACGTTAAGTGACTGCCAGATGAAGGTATGACAAAAGAATGACCACAATCTGTGATCAATGAGAGTACTGAAAATCGATTTCAAATCATTTCGAAATTTTTAATTCACATACTATATTCCCATGTTGAACACCACATTTATGGAGAATAAGGAGTCCTGAAGAACAGTTTGCAGAAATCGAAACATGTTCCGTTTCGCTTCTTCAAATTTCTCCGAGTTTCTTGTACTGCTTCTTTTCTGCAGAAATCACATGAATTTTTTAAACATCTTTTCTTTTCTCTCTTACCAATTGGTGATATCGCAGGAATGTAAAAATATTTAGCACTGAAGGAATTCCCACAAAAAATGCTGCAAAAATATACACTTCATTTGAAGCGCGTAGAAGTCCAATGTAAGCAAGAATAAAAGGTAAGCTTGCGTGTCTGGAAAACCAATAAGAATGAATTGACTAGAGAATTGTTGACAATCACCATGTCGGTAAATCAATTCTCTATAAATTGAGTAAGTTTGATATCCATATATAAAAAAGTGAAATACAATATTATACTTGACTTTGAAGAAAAGATAGTATTTGATTGGGAAGAATATTGAAAAGAATCTGTTCAGAGCAAAAATAAATTCCCTGATAAGAGTGGAACAGGTTGCAGTTTAGAGCAATGACTATGAGGATAGTTTCGACGAACGGATTGTAGAGAGAGTGACCTCTGAAACAAAAGTATACATCACTAACTGCATGTACTTACAAAACGATAGTCGGTAAGAAAACTCCCAAAAAGGCGAATCCAGAACAAAAACATTGTTGATAGCTCGAAAGAAACAAATGAAATTGAAAGAAGTTCTTTGTTTTTTATTCTTTATAAAACTGTGAATTATAAAGAAGTGAAACGAAAGTCCAATAAACGAGTTCTGGAAGCAAATCATCATTAAACTGAACTCTCCCCTTTGAACCACTTACCGCAAGTATCAAAACGGCAGCTACCAGATTATTCCAATCTCTGAAATCGTGGGAGCTCATGTTTAAAAGAATTGACGACTGTTCAACCAATTTCTTTTTCTATCATTTTATGTTCTCCGGTGGCTAGAGTTAAAGTTCTTGCTTTGACGTTTTTAAATTACAGCATTCGTCGACGGCATTCACTATTTTCTAGTTTATTTTTTTGAAATAACATGTGGTCGACTACTCCTATAATAACAGAGAGTTCTGATAGTAAAAGGAGCAAGATGTGTCGGAGAGGAATCATATGAACACTTTATTAGATTGGATGAAAACTCCGTTAAATCATGTTACAGTAACTCGTTCTGACACATTCACGGCATTTCGGTTGATAGTTCTCCCGACTTTTGAAAATATGAAATTTTTGAAGGGTGACAGTACTTCATTGAACACGAGCATGACAAATCTGAAATTGTTCATTATCACAAACTCTCTTCTATTGCACACTAAAGCTCCGAATCGCAATACAAATACCGGACCAGGCTGGACCAGACCGGACCAGACCGGACCAGGCCGGACCAGACCGAACCGGGGCAGGCCGGACCAGACTGGACCGGACCAGACCGGACCAGGCCAGGCCGGACCAGATTAGACCAGACTGGACCAGGCCAGGCCAGGCCGGACCGGACCAGACCAGGCCAGGCCAGACCGGACCAGACCGGGCCAGGCCGGACCGGATCAAACCAGACCGGACCAGACCGGACCAGACCGGACCGGACCAGACCGGACCAGACCAGACCAGACCGGACCAGACCGGACCGGACCAGGCCAGGCCAGACCGGACCAGACCGGACCAGGCCAGGCTGGTCCGGATCAGACCGGACCGGACCAGGCCGGACCAGACTGGACCGGACCAGACCGGACCAGGCCAGGCCGGACCGGATCAGACCAGACCGGACCGGACCGGACCGGACCGGACCGGACCGGACCAGACCGGACCGGACCAGACCAGACCGGACCAGGCCAGGCCAGGCCGGACCGGATCAGACCAGACCGGACCAGACCGGACCAGACCGGACCGGACCAGACCGGACGCAGACCAGACCGGACCATGCCGGACCGGGCCAGCCCGGACCAGACCGGACCAGGCTGGACCAGGCCGGACCGGACCGGGCCAGGCCGGACCAGACCGGACCGGACCAGGCTGGACCAGGCCGGACCGGACCGGGCCAGGCCGGACCAGACCGGACCGGGCCAGGCCGGACCAGGCCAGGCCGGGCCCTCTCAATCCAGTCAGATCAAATTAGTGGAGGACCGAAACAGGTCCTTCCGGTAAACTTTTCATCATGACCAATGATGATTTGTTGATGAGCTTTATGGAATGGTTTCATTACAAGCTCATTCATGAGCCGTATTCTGAACCTGTAATACATACCCATCCAAAACATTCAGTGACTGCCAAACGAAAGTATGGCAGAAGAACGTCCATAATCTGTGATCAATGAGAGTACTGAAAATTGATCTCATATCATTTCGAAAATTTAGTTTCACCTACTATATTCCCATGTTGAACACCACGTTAATTGAAAACAACGAGTCCTGGAGAACAGTCTGCAGGAATCGAATCATGTTCACTTTAGCTTCTTTGAATTGCTCTGAACTCCGTGTAGTGCTCTTCTTCTGAAAACCATTATTATTTTTTCTGATCAAAAGTTGTTCTCATACCAACTGGTGATATTTCAGAAAAGTGAATAAATTGAAAACGGAAGGTACTCCAACAGAAAGGGCTGAGGAAATATACATCTCTTTTGGTTCATGTAAGAGTCCGGTGTATGCCAAGCGAGGTATCGAGAATAACAGATAGGCAGGAGTATCTGGAGTTGAGATTAATGAAGTGGAGATGTTTCTAGTAGTTACCGTGTCGATAAACCAGTTCACCAGATATTAACCAAGCTTGGAATCCGTAGATAATGAAATGAAACAAAATATTATATTTTACTTTGAAGAACAGATAGTATTTGACCGGAAAGAATATTGCAAATAATCTGTTCAGTGCGAAATAAACTCCTTGGAAGGAATGAAACAGATTGCAATTCAGAGCAATGACGATGACGATCGTTTCGATAAAAGGATCGTAGAGGGAAGAACCTCTGAAAAAAAGACTATGACGTTTTAAGAGGCGCTTTCTGTAAGAAGTGGACTTTTTCTGTTGAGGCCAGGCACAGTTGCAAAAATTTAATGCGCCCAGGGTGAGTTTTGAACCATGGAAACATACAGGGAAGTGATTTCCAAAAAGTTTGCTAAAATTTCGATTTTTCGATTTTGGCTGAAATTATAGCCAAAAATCGACTTTTCAGGTCGAAAATTCTTAAAATTCTAGTTTTTGAGATATGGTTCCCAAAAGTTCAGGGGTACATTTGAACCATCTGGAGCACATTTTGAACAAGCTTGACCTCGATCAAAAGTCGGCAAGTAGTAGAAACACGTCTGAGATAATGGTTTTTCGCATTTTTCTCGGACATTTTGTGATGACAGCGCAACTTTTGACAACATTTTCGGATTCCCCATGCAATTTAGAGCAAAAAAGTCTCTTGGACCAAAAAAGTTAGGTAGACCATTTTGAGTTATGACCAAGTTTTCGAAAAACACATAAGGGTCCCCCCTTATGAAAATTTTTTTTTCGAAAAAAAATGAAAATTTTTTTTTGCTTCAATTTACAAAATTTGTAATTTCCTCATCATAAATAACTCACTCACAACTTTTTAGTTGATGTGATGGCGTTTCAGCCACGTTTTACCATGAAATGCCTGCATCAATCAGAAATTTCGGTTTTTCACAAAAATTTTCTACAGAAAGCGCTCATTTCAACAATTTTTTTGAATTCTCCATGCAATTTGGAACAAAAAAGTCACTTGGACCATGAGAAGTTAGGTAGACCATTTTGAGTTATAACGGTTTTTCTGAGAACCACCAAAATGTGGTGGGAGTGGTGAAACTCGGAAAAACGAAACTGTTGTAAAGCTCCTATTTCCAATTGCACATAGATCAAAAGTACAAAAAGAATACTACCACACATTTTCTGATCATTTGGACCAGTTTGGACTATGTCTTGCTACTTTAGTAATATGGCTCATATTGAGCTTATAGGCCTGAGGCTTATAAGCCAGGATCGACTCAGTCTACCAAATTTCTTTCTTTATTTGTTCCTATTACAACATTTACAAACTTATATATTTGAAAAATAACACTACACACAAAACTTTTGGTCTTCAGTTTTCAGAATTTTGCAGAAAGTGGTGGTTCTCAGAGAAACAGTTATAACTCAAAATGGTCTACCTAACTTCTCATGGTCCAAGTGACTTTTTTGTTCCAAATTGCATGGAGAATTCAAAAAAATTGTTGAAATGGGCGCTTTCTGTAGAAAATTTTTGTGAAAAACCGAAATTTCTGATTGATGCAGGCATTTCATGGTAAAACGTGGCTGAAACGCCATCACATCAACTAAAAAGTTGTGAGTGAGTTATTTATGATGAGGAAATTACAAATTTTTCATCTTCATTTGCAAAGGTTAGTAGACAAACAAAATGATTGCTCACCCAAAGATCGGGATCAAAGTAACCCTTCTCTAGACTGATCGGATCATCCTGATCAAATTATCAGATATCTTTGAAGTGAAGAAAAGTCAGAAAAAATAGTACAAAGTACGAAATCGCAACTCCGTTTGACCCTCTATTCCATAGACATATAGTTATCCCTTCATCAATTTTTTCATACTTCGAATGGCAACAATCCCATGGAGTATCCCATCTTCCTCCCCTCCTCTCTAATTCCATTTCTTTGTGTCTGTCATGGGCTTATGCCTTTGACGTCACCCGAACTTTCTCGATTCTATTTCGTAACCCACCTAATGATAAGGAGTACTATAAAAGTACTCCTGGTCAGAAGGTCGGGGTCGGTTTTCTTTACGCTTATCATTTTTAACTTCTTTATGTTTAATAAACACTCTTTTCTTAGTCCGTGTTTTGAATTCTTAAACATACCGCTACACCCGTAGGAAATCGTGAGCCACTTTATCTCCCGATAAAGACGGCCAACGGTTCCTATAAGTATATTCCCAAGATACAGTCTAGAAGTGTCTTGAGTTTATAACATGGAGGTTCCACTCTTCACAGAAGTACACTGCTTCTGTGGAACTTGAGTCTCACGATTCAAGAGTGCGAAACTTTTCTGAAGCCTCTAGAACTTTCAAAAGGTTCTATGCGACAGAATATCCATAACACTAAAAGTTTTATTCAGTTTAAGAGGTGCGCACCTACTATCCAGTAGAACTACCTTTCAGAACTTGAAATAATTACTTCTGCAATAGCCTCCCGGGTTCGTTAATTTTTTAATGTTCTCTCAAATTTCCGGACATGGGGAATTGTGAAACGCAATTCTTCAGAAATGTAACAGTGATGTTTTGCGCCCGGCAGGCTGGACGCGTGTACTCGAGGGAGGCGAACAGACCGAGCAGATAATATGTGGCCCATCAAAGGCTCTTGCTCAACCGTTGGTTAATAGCCATTGTCCTCTCCTTCTGGGTCACCCCTCTTTGGTTTTTACCAAACTGATAATTTTGATCAGCGAGCAAATATGCCGACTGAAAGGACGAGTTATCAGGAGGACAGTCCTGAGATGACGACATGCAGACAATTAGAGAACAAACCAGGCAAAGCCGTGGTTCCAGAAAAGTCATCTTCATATTGTAAGTCTCCGTACTATTCCCGGTACTTACAAATATGACATATTCACGTGACAAAGGTCACTCATTCAGATTTTCCTAAAGGATAACTTAAAATTGAATAAAACGCAAACAGTGTTAAAATGGTGAATTGATACCTAGTCAACTTGATAAGGCTCAAGAAACCCAGACCAATCAACAAACAACTATCCAGTCTTAGCACCTGATTTCATTATTCATCTACAGATGAAGCCGTGAAACAAACATATAAGACGAGTTGAATACCACACATTGCAGGAAAGACTAAATTTCTCTTTTTCTTTCCAAAAGAAAAACAGTAAAGTTTACCAGAAAACTGCTTGTGGAAAGGTAACAAGACTACGAGAGATTCTCATAGCATACAATCTCAGAAAACCCGAATACTCTTCGAAACTCTGGGAAAACAAATACATTCTATTAGAAGTGTTTCAACAAATATATTTTATTTATGATAAAATATGAAAAGAAAACACAACCTAACAAGAAAAAAATGTGAGATCATAGGACCACATCCAACAGCTCCAAAGGATACATTCCCGATGACAGCTGGACGACTCGATCACCAGGATGGTCTAGGAGGAGATCGTCGTGGCGGGACGTGCACTGGTGGAGAGGCACAGACCCGCACCATGGGCACCAAATGATGAGATCGTCGGCTCTAAGAGAGAGAGAGGGTGAAAAAGACAAAGAAAGAAAAAAAACGCTTACCCTCGGGCCAGGACCCGCACCACCGATCGCTCGGATCCGAGCCGGTGGGTGAACCGAAGTTCGAGGGGCCCCAGGCGGCGAAGGAGCCGGTTCAGCCTCCACGATGGCCACAAGCGCCAACGCGGAGACTGCCTCTCCAAAAATTGAGCCAACGATATTTGCATGCTGAAAACACCAAATCTTATAATATATCAAAAACGGGATATAAAAATGCTGGTGAAAAGAAATGCAAATAAGTATAAAATGAAATAAACTGACAGAGGACTGACATTGATCAAACCATCTATCAGTCAGATGTTTTACGACACCTCGGAGTCATAAAACACTATTCCGCTCCGCATAGCTCCCAAAATTAAAACGGGCAAATAAAGAGACAGAATCACGGGACCTTGGAAAGATAAGAAAAAAAAAATGACTATAAAAGCCAGGGGCACAGGTCAAAACGGTATAATATCATGAATTCCTGAAAGAAAATTCTCCTTTTTCTTCTTTAATCTGATTGCCGACTTTCGAGGATTTTTTTTTCTCTTTCCCCTTTTAACATTTTCTCATGTTCTACGTTATGCATTTTCACGAGTACGCATGAAACTTAAAAACGTTAACCTGAACAATTACAGAGACAATGAACCCATTCATTCTCGAAGATGAATCAATGCTCCTCGACGAAACTCCAGCTCCAGCGGAGAATCCCGAGAAGCATGAGCCCGAAAAGACCCCGAGCACGGATATTCACCAACAACTTCTGGTGTTGGAACAAGGAATTCGTGTACTACAGACCGGGCAAACGGCACTCAAGAAACAACTGGACTCAATCCTGCGTCAAGGAGCGGAGAAGAGGAAGAACGTGGAGCCACCAACTGCTTCCAAGAAACAGAAACTCTCCTGCCCAAGATGCCAGGGAGATCATATCGATCTCCACTGTCGGAGCATTCCACCATCTGAAAAAATCGCTCTGGCAGTCTCGAAGGGATTGTGTCTGAATTGCAATGGCAGCCACCAAGGGCACTGCAGGAAGCCACCCGCCTGCAAGAAGTGTCAGAAGGCTCACATGACTTCATACCATTGCTGAAATGCCATTGCTGAAGTGCCTAAAAGATTCTGTTGAAAAAAAAAAAAAAATTCTTGTTGTCCCAAATTTTTTTTACTTTCAATAAATCTAGTTGTTAACAAATGTGCTTACGATTTCACATACACCACACTGGACTCTGAACATAAAACTGATATCAGAAAAGTTGTGCAAAAGTGAAATGCAACATTTAGGACAGGAGCATAGTTTCTATTTGATGACGCAAATGAACGCGCCTTATCAGAAAAACTTAAAGTATTCGGGAGCGGATGACGCAAATGAAAACGTTATCAGAAACTCCGGAGTATTTGGAAAGGGTCGATGCAAAAGGAGTAAACGTTATCAGAAATTTCGGAGTATTCTGGAAAACTGATGACGCAAATAGGAGTGACCAAAACTGATAAGAATTAGTATATAAGACAACGGCCCGGTCCACAAAATAAACCACTTCTCAACAGTTGTTAATTTCTACAGCTAATAAGTGAATTCTCTATGCTTCAACTACGAAACCGCCCGGTTTTACGTCCACCCCAAGCCCGACTTCCAGGGAGACCTGCTGGAAGAGGCGCGGGACTTGCTGCAGGAGGTGCGGAACCAGCTCCCCAAAGAGGTGGCGCCGCAGTACGCGCAGCTAACGCTCCGTTGACATTCAAAGATCTAAAGAATGCAACCGACGCGTTACTATCCTCTCTACCGAAGTTTTCGGGAGAGAAGGACGAGGACACCTTTGCACTATGGCTGCAAAAGTATGTCATCGAATCAAATTATCTCCATTTGGGACGGCAGCTTACTGCAGGGGTATTCCCCCGCATGCTCACCGGTTCCGCCCGTATGAAATACGACGGGTTAACAAATGAAGAAAAGGCGGATTTCACTCTAGCTTCCCAAGCCCTTGCTGCTAGACTTCACAGTCACGGGGGACGGAACAGAGCCATGACTGAAATGTCAACAGCCGCCAAGAAATCGACTGAGTCGATGATTAAGTTTGCCAGAAGGGTCGAGAATCTCGTAAGAGCCTCATTCCCCACTGGAACAAACGAACAAAGAGCCGAGCTCACAATAAATCGTTTTATTGAAGGGCTTCCGACACGTATTCGAACCAAAGTAAAGGTTGACGAAATACCGGAAACCCTCGAAGAAGCGATTGAGCGAGCCGAGAAAATGGAAAATCTCATCCAAGAGGAAGATCAGGAAACAATCAATTTAATTGACAATGTCACCAGATCTAACCGAAATGAGGTCGAAGAGGTCCTGAGAAACAAAGTGAAACAACTTACTTTGGAGAACAAGCAGAAGCAACGCTTGCTCGACCAAAGATCTCAAGGTAATTACCAAACCTCATCAAACCCTCGAGGACGAAATTCCAACCGTGGGTATGGATTCCAGCCCCAAGATCAAAGAGTGAGGTTCTCTGATCAACAGAAACGGGAAAATTTCCAACATTCACGAAGTGCGTCCAATTTTGGAAGAAACTACTCAAACCAAGGAAATTTTCGCCCTAATGGGGGATGGCAAACCAACAGAGCGCCAATACAATCGGGAATACACTTCCTAATGATTGTCGCCTGTGCACTCCTTTGTCTCCCATTAGCGGAAGCACAGTTTCAGATTTGTCCAGATGTCAGAAGTGGAGAATATTTCTCACCTCCACCACAAATGACGTGCGAATTAAACCCAAGCGAAACGGTTGTAAAAGTAACCGTGGATATATATACCGAGTTTGGAGCCTCCATCAAGGCAAAAGCCCATAGATGTGCCCAAACCCAATATCAGGTTTGCAATGGAGGACGTTACCAGTACCTTACTGGGAACCCCAACATAGTCAATATAACCAGCAAACCAATGACCGAAGGTGATTGCCTCTCGGCGATTGACCAACATCAGGTGAAGAACCAGACACTTATCTCCAAAGGAAATGGAATATTTCACTCAAAACCACATATGGTAAATGAAAATATACTTTCCGACGGGACACAGTGTAGTGAAGGTGTTGTGTACGCGCTAGAAGTAGGAGAAATCGCTACTCCAGACGGAGAAAGGGTTATCTCTTCGTTAGGAGACATGGCGGGGTGCGTTGCATCAAATGGTGACTGTGAAACTCATGACGCTCGAATGATGTGGAGCTCTGAAGGTATCACAAAGTTTTGTAAATACTCTAAGGTGGAGACCACAGAGGCATACATTACTAAGACCAAAATCGCAATCCCAACCCTCCAGATGGCCCTCGAGATTGTTTCGAACCAGAATGAGACACAAATGGAAAACTGTGCTCTCCGGATGGCAGTGATTGCAAACAACGGGTTTATGATATCCATCAAAAACCATAAGCAATCAATTTCGGAACTTATCGAATCGGTCGAAAACAAAAAGACCAGAGTGAAAAGAGATCTGCAAATGAAACATAGACCAACAGACTTGTTAATTCAACGGTTATACGGTCCAAATGCAACTCTTAGCAATTACCCTCTGTTCACATATGATCCCATTACTGATCCGCGTATTCTTCACGAAATCAGACGATACGATATTGCGCTAAGCCATGTCCGATATCAATGGGAAAATTATGAACTTCCTAATAAACAATTAGCCGTCCTCAGAGCAATCAGAGAAGGTGAATATAGGAAGCAACTCATTCGAGAACTCAGAGAAGGCGATGGTAACCTCAAAAACGCTGTCACAATAAAGCAACTGGAACAACCATCGCACCACTTTGATGAGTATTTAAATGAAGAGTTTGGAGTGGTCAGGACATTGACACCCAGGGAAAAACGGGAGTGGAATGCCTTCGGACAACCACTCACCACCCACATTCCACAAAACAGAGAAGCATCTGGTATCGAGTACATCAAACAGATGTCAGAGATGCACAGAATAGCTACTGAAAACCGTGCGAACTCCCAACTAAACGGAAGAATGCAATTTGTTGCTGATAAGATAATTGAGGCCAGTTACCAAGAGTTCAACAAAATTTATCACAAACTCTGTGAAATGCAGAACTCTCAAATTGAGATCTCGAAAACATTATTAGCTATCGACCCAACTCTTGGCATGCGTGCTCTTCTCAAAAGAGATGATGTAGTCGCAAAAAGAGCGGGAATGGTTTATTTAGTGTCACAATGCAGCCCTGTAATGGCTGATGAAGTGTACTATGACCATAAGGTCAACACAACCTGTTACCTCAACACCCCAGTCCGGGTTCAAAATCAGACATGGTTTATAGCCCCAGGGATGGAAAAAGATCTAATCAGGGAAAGTGTTGAAATCCCATGTGACGAGGTTACTCTGGGAATATACAAAGATAAGGATGGAAACTGGAAAAGCGTGAATGGGCCTTCCATAGTCCGAAACATCCCTATCACCTTCATGAAGAAAGTTGAAAAACTCAACTTAACATTATCAGCTCCCCCCGTATTCAATAAACTAGAGAATATTGACAACCCGCTAGCTTACCTTGCTACCTGGACAGTATCTCTCTTAAAAATGAAAGAAAATCAAATCGAGCTTATGCGAAATCTTCGCAACGAAGGTCTATCCTCAGCCACGATTGAAGATATCCTCGCGGGAGCAGGAGAAGTTCTAGGTATTGTAGAAGAAATTCACAAAACCGTAAAAGAACAAGCGGGAGAAATCAAAACAGAAATCATTCTGTTCATAAAACGAGTCATAATACCTATCATTCTTGTCGCAGCTATTATGGCAGCAATAATAGTGATAATGAAAATCTACCTGCTAAAGAGAACTGCGGGGAAAGCACTTTCCGAAGTAGTAAACGTGACACGACGAGCTCCCGTAGCAATCCAACAGATGATAAGAAAGTGGATACCAGAGGTACACAATATCATGCTGAAGGAAGATGGCGAAACTGAATTTGACGTCTTCAGTATCGAACGAAGTGATTCTCTAGTCACCATACCGGAAGTATACACTATTCTGACATACTCAGGAATGTATACGGTACCAAGACTAGAAATCAAAATAAATCACGGAAACGTGATTGCTTTAGTAGACACCGGATCAGCCATTTCCCTCATCACGGACATGATGGTGAAAGGAATTGGATCCGAAAGACGCATCAAGAAAAGCTCTCTCGAATATGCTAAAGCAGCAAATGGCGACATCATGTATTTCCAAGGAATGGTTACCGAAAGGATAACCGTTGGAAACCATCATGTTGTAATGGATTTCTTCATAGTAGAGGAAAAAGAGGCCCCAGAACAATGTGTTCTTGGAATGGATTTCATCCATCAATTAAACAGACAGAAACTTAATGTTTCTTTCAACATCAAGGGAAACCACCTCACTATAGGAAAGACGGAAGTCAAAATCCTAAGCCAAAAAGATTGTCAACGAATTGTTCACAATCAACCCACAGTAGAACTCGACGAGGAAGATTTTAGTTGGTCACGAAAGAAGCTTGAAGAACTTCAAGTGATGTGTCCGATCATTATCGAAATTCGAAAAATCCTCCAGTGTGGCATGGCTCCTCTATCAATGCGGAGAAAGTACTGCCTAATCAACGATGTTGTACACAGAGTTCCAACGACAAGAGCTCAAAAGCCCTTAATTTTCCTGGAATCTAACAACCACATTAAACACTATATAAAAGAGATTCATGCCAATCAAAGCCATTTAGGTTTCGAAGAAACTCTGCATGAAATAACCAAAGAGGTTGTGTGGAAAGGAATAAGAAGGGATGTCCGTGCGGTCATTGCAAACTGTATGGAATGTAAAACCAAACAGTGGCAAAAGAGAATGCGTTGCATAAACTCTATAATGACCGTAGGTGGCCGAACCCACTTACCTTTTGCCCCAATACATATCGATGGTGTACCGATTGTGGCACTCCTCGATTCTGGAGCATCCATATCTCTTATCCCGGAAAGAGTGGTAACGAAGCTTAACCTGAAAAGCAAGGTCAAACCGACCAACAGCTCTGCAAAGGTGGCAAACGGAACAGAACTCAAATTTCTGGGAAAAGTGGACGTTATTATCACAATCGGGAAAACAAGTGTACTCCACGAAGTGATGATAACGAAAAACGAAGGAGCACCAGCTGCCTGTCTGCTCGGTATTGACTTTGTCAACACCTTGAACAAAAAGGGCAAACTGCTAACCTTCAACATGGCCGAGAAACTGGTGAAAGTAGGGGACAAAACAGTCCACTTGTTAGACCCTCAGGAATACGGTCACAGTAAATTACTGGCGATGTCTGTGGCATGTGCCAACGATGAAATCATTCCACCTCGGTGTCAAGCAATTATTGCTGGAGAATTACCAGGAGTAATAACCGAGGACAAAGATTTCATTATCTCAGATACGGACAGAGACACGGAAGAAATTTATTCCGTCAGCTCAACGCTAACCCGAATGGACAGTGAAGGAAAAGTGGTTATAAAAATCACAAATCCGGGAAATTCGGAACTAGTGCTGAAAAAAGGTACTAAAATAGCGGAGGCTGAGATCTGGAAAGAGAAGGAAAAGAGTAAAAACGCTGTGTACACAGTATGCACAGATACTAACACCCTCCTCTCGAAAATTGATTTGGAAAAATCTACCCTTTCGGATAAGGCGAAGGAAAAGATAAAATTCCTTATCAAAAAGTACAAAGGCGCGTTTGTGGGAAACGATGGAAAGATCGGAAGGTTCACGGGTAAGACGACCCACTACATCGAACTAAACGATAATCATCGTATTCCCCAATCAAGACCTTACCGGTTAAACCCGGAACAACGGGAAAAATTAGAGAAGGAAATAGGACACATGTTGGAAAATGGGTTGATTGAAGAATCAACCTCCCCATATACGTCTCCCTTACTAATGGTCCCGAAAGCTAATGGCGACACCCGCATAGTGATAGACTACCGAAGGTTGAATCTAATCACTAGAAGTCGGACGTACATCATGCCTAACACGCTTGATGTCACGGAAGAAGCGTCAAGAGGAAAGATATTTTCCGTCTTTGACATCGCTCAGGGCTTTCATACAGTCCGAATGCACGAAGCTCATAAAGAGCGGACGGCATTCTGCTGTCACATGGGGGTGTATCAGTACCGGTACATGCCCATGGGATTGAAAGGAGCCCCGGATACCTTCCAACGAGCCATGGCAGAAGTGGAAAAGAAGTTCTCTGGAACAATGATCCTCTATGTTGACGACCTAATCGTTGTCTCCAAAACCGAAGATCAACATATCCGCGATTTGGAAGAATTTTTCAAACTTATGATTTCCATGGGTCTGAAACTCAAAGCAGAAAAATCCCAAATCGGCAGGACGCGAATTGTGTTCCTCGGATTTATTATAGAGAACAACACAATTCAGCCGAACGGTGAAAAAACTGAAGCAATTCGAAAATTCCCCACACCCCGCACAGTAACGGAAGTTAAGTCATTTCTGGGGATGGCGGGATACTTTCGAAGATTCATCAAGAATTACGCTATCACCGTGAAGCCTCTCACTACTCTCACCCAAAAAGACGTTGAGTTCAAATGGACAGAGGAAGAAGAGAAGGCGTTCGAGGAAATCAAAACGGCTTTGATTTCCCCACCAATCCTCACCACCCCAAGAATGGATGGCGATTTTGAGATGCACACCGATGCATCTAAAGTCGGTCTTGCAGCGGTACTGCTACAAGAACAGGAAAAAGAGCTTAAAGTGGTAGCCTACGCAAGCAGGCCTACTACACCGGTCGAACAACGATACGTCGCCATCGAATCGGAAGCCCTTGCCATCACTTGGGGATTACAACATTTCCGCCCGTATATCTTTGGGAAAAAGGTAAAGGTGGTTACCGACCACCAACCTCTGAAGTCTTTACTTCACCGAAAAGATAAGGAAATGAGCGGGAGGCTACTTCGCCATCAAGCGATCATACAAATGTATGACGTGGAGATAGTCTACCGCCCTGGGAAATTGAACCCCCTTGCCGACGCGTTGTCAAGGCAAAGAACGAATTCTGAGGAACAGGTCACTGCCATTAACCTAGTTATAGAGCAAACCAGGGATCTGAAGAAAATTCAAAAAGAAAGTAAGATGGTTCAATATATCCGGAAAAAGCTCAGTGAGGATGACGAAGATGATATCGAGACACAGAAACTGCAAAAGAAGTTCATGTTGATCGACGATATTGTCTACACCATTCCGAAAAAGGAAGAACAACTCCCAGCAATTTTCATTGAAGGAGGAACCCAAGAGACTAGAAACCTGATAATGAACATTCATAAAGCAAATAGTCATATTGGCCCTTACAAAACCATATCCAAATTGGAAAACATCGCCATTTGGAACAAAATGAAAATTGAAGTGGAAGAGGTGCTCCGAACATGTGAGGGATGCCAACGGCGAAAAAACCCTTCGGCATACACCCACGTCGTACCTTTGGGAAAATGGGATATTCCGCAGAGACCATTCCAACGAATTCATGTCGATGTAATGGGTCCCCTTCCGGAAACTCATCAAGGAAATCGACTAATCATTGTGGCTACCGATGCATTCTCGAAATTTGCGATTGCAAAGGCTATCCCAAATCAAACAGCTGAAACCACAATCAAGTTCCTCATTGAGAACGTGGTAGCTATTCACGGAGTACCAGAAGAGATTGTCTCTGACAAGGGAAGGAACTTTACCTCGGAAATATTCGGAGAAGTTTGTAAAATCCTTGAAATGAAACACTCTATGTCAACCTCGTACCACCACGAGACCAACGGTGCAGTTGAAAGACTGAACCGTACCCTCGAAGAGATGTTGACTTTGTCAACCGAAGACCCGAAGAACCATTATAATTGGGACGAAAAGCTACCGATAGTGATACACTCATATAATGCGGCGTATCACTCCACGGTAAAATTTCCCCCCGAATATATCGTTTTTGGGAGGGTGACCGTATCAGCAGCTGATATCATGGTGAATACTCTCCGACCATACTACAGTGATAGCACTAGCATGGTGGAAAGTTTAACCGAAGCCATACGTATGTGTCACGAAACTGTCTCACAGGCATTAGAAGATGCTCAGAACGAGACGAAAAGAACACATGACGAAAGGAGAAAGGTGTCAGAACCAATTTTCCGAATTGGCGATACAGTTGTCATTAAAGACCACACTGCGGGCAAACTCATGCACCAGTTTGGCAAACCAGTAACCATTACTGCCACTTCGGCATCCACGGTTACAGTGAGAACGGAACGAGGAAAACTCGAGACCGTCCACAAGAATCGAGTCAAACAATTCCGCAAGCCGCAAGATGTCGACCAACAACAGAGAGTCTCACACCAAGTCACTACCCGCAGTCGCAGCCTGAACAAGGAAACTTCCGAATCTCCATTGGATTCACCATCGCGTCACCACACTCGTCTCTGCAACAACAACACCAATGGAAGACGTCACACGTTCCACGGAGAGAAGGACCCTACATCTGCCCAACAGGACAACGCAGTTTCCAGCCCAGGATTACGCCGAAGTCGACGACTAATGCATCTACCGGCCGAGGGACCGTTCTAACACGCTCGAGGACGAGCTTAATTAAGGGAAGGGGATGTCATGGGCTTATGCCTTTGACGTCACCCGAACTTTCTCGATTCTATTTCGTAACCCACCTAATGATAAGGAGTACTATAAAAGTACTCCTGGTCAGAAGGTCGGGGTCGGTTTTCTTTACGCTTATCATTTTTAACTTCTTTATGTTTAATAAACACTCTTTTCTTAGTCCGTGTTTTGAATTCTTAAACATACCGCTACACCCGTAGGAAATCGTGAGCCACTTTATCTCCCGATAAAGACGGCCAACGGTTCCTATAAGTATATTCCCAAGATACAGTCTAGAAGTGTCTTGAGTTTATAACATGTCAAAAACGGTCGACTCACGCAGTGGAGACACTCCTCCTAACTAATACTATCTCATCGAATTGAAATTCATGTCAAAACTGTCTTATCCGCGAGAAAAACATATTGGATTTGTTTGTGTTGTGGTCAAAAAGGACCTCCTCTTCGGGTCTTATCTCTCCTCTTTGTGTGAGAACTGGATCATAATAGGATTTCCAACATTGGCTCCAATCAACATTTAGCTTCATCTCCTTTTCAAGCTTCATACATTGGTTACTGTCCTAACGAGGTTTGTTTATGGGATTTTATGGGTTACAGACTAATTATGGCTACTTCCTACCTTCATAATACTGTTTTAACTTCGATGGTTTGAGAAAGATCTTTCATTATTTCTATCAGTTCCAAGCAGCAAGGGAAACATTTTATCAGATTTTTTATGGCACCTACACTACCATTTCCAGTTGACTTCAACTAGTTTTAGTTGACTTTGTGCATGCGCTACACCATCGAAAATCTTTGTACGGCTCAAGAAAATTTCGCGTGTATCAAACGTAGCTCGAACATTTTTGTAGTTTACAACTTCTTCGTACAGAACCATTCATGTGCGGTACAGCTCGTTTAAAGTAGGCCTCCTGAAATAGTTGAAACTTCTATAGAAAACAGACGATTTCTAAGGTAGTTTTATTGAAAGAGCTTTATCTGCCGGGGAAATGATTGTTCAAAAACGCTGCCAACTGATAAAATGAAGATCCATCTCTGTTTGATACACCTAAAAAATTATTAGAGCAGCAGAAAGATTTCTGACTGCGTGGGGCGTGCTCAGAGTCAGTCTGAATCAACTGAAATCAATTGAAAAACGATTATGCTTTTGAACGGTACCCGTATGTTTTTCACATATATCATACGGTTCATATGGTATTATCTCATATTTCTTTAACTTTTCGAAAATAGGTAGCTCTTGATTCAAGACATTTCCTCGCTTCTCACTATCCTGTTTTCCTTTTCCAGATGCGTACCGATGTTGGATCAATTCCATTAATGTGTATTCTGTCTACACTGACCTCTGGAGTTTTCGGATATCTGCCTACAGAAGATTTGACCAATTCAATAATTCCGGGAAACGGGGGATTCCCACTTCCACCCGACACAATTATTCCAACAGATGGTGATGAGGATAGTGAGTCTGTTCTTATGAGTTTTTTTTTCAAATCAGAAAAATTCAAGCTTTTTGGGATTTCTGGTTTCTAAAGTAGACAATTTTGAGAAAGATAAGTAACGACTAAATATATATTTGGGGATTCAAAATATCGTATATTCGAAAACTTCTTCGCAATTACAAACGAATTCTACTTTCAGGTTCACCAGACGAAGAAACGGATGAATCGGATATCTATCGAAAGAAACCAACATCATTCCGTCGTCGAAACATAAATGCTCCATTCGGTGGTCGAGTTCCATTCAGTCGAATGGCTTATAAGGCAGGATATGGATCGAATCGAATCGGTTTCTCTCGAAACACAGGAAGCATTCCACCTCAAATCGGTGGTTTCTATGGAAATGGGAACGAACGAAATCCGAATCCATATGGCACAGTAAATTTGGGAGGTGGAGCCTCATTCCCAGGAGTTCCAGAAGAATACAATATGCGTCCAACAGCTCCATATTCTGGGTTGATTGGTGGTAGTCGTGCTGGATATTATGGAAGTACTGTTGGAATGAGAAGAGGTGGAGTCACAGCTCCAATGAGCTCAAGGAAACCAAAGATGCCACCTCAGACAGAGTATCCACGTAAGTTCCAAAAGTAAAATAAACCTGTTTTTCGATCATATTTTTGAAGATTTTGATTTGGAAAAATGAGATTTTTTATTCTGAAGTTAGCTAAGCCTATAATAAAATGATTGCCAGTTTTCTCGGAGAGACCCAATTCATTTTTCTAACCACTAGTTCTTTTTTTTCCAGCTGACTACGCATCAAATGACCTCATGAACAGTTTCAATGGTGCCACCAATTCTGCCATTCCATCTCTCCGTGAACTTGCCACGTATGCATCCAGATACGGTCCCGCCTATCTTCGCGAACGTTTCGGAGCCCATGAACCATCCCCAATGGAGCGTCTTCCTTATGGAGGCGGACCTCAAGTGCCACCACGTGGCGGTGGTATGCCAATCGACTTCAACATGAACATTGCTTCCAATCATTGGAATAAGGGGCCAATGGGAATCATGTCGCGAGATGTTGATTCTTATCAACACGACGATGCGGCCAAAACAAACAAATCAGCAACAGTAGCAGCCAAATCCACTACAACCGGCTCGCCAAGCACGAGCACACGGAAACCCAGAAAAGCTAGGAAACCGGTCAAGAAGACCAAAGATGCGAAAAGCAGTCCATCATCGACAACTTCTACTACATCGAAGCCAATGAAGGTGTCAACAAAGAAGGCAGCTTGAAATAGAATTAGAAAACGAAAAGCTGAAAAAATGTACAATTTAAAATGCCATACAAATCCAATCAATATAAATTATAATTGAACTGATATATTTACTGAATAAATTTATTCATCAAAAAATGAGGAAAAAATTTGTTCTAATTTCAAATAGGCCAGATTACTAGTAATAACAAGAGGAAGATACAAAAACCGGTGAAATAAGGGGGAAGCGAACAGTAGGTACAAATTAAAGAAACGGGAGAAGGGAAGCACCAATATACGGGGACTGTACTATTGGGAAAATAGGTACATTTCGAAACGTCAGCTGAGAAATGAAATGGGGTAGCAAGCTCAAAGAGTGGAGAAGGGGCGGAAAAAGAAACTCATCGAATTCATGGAGTCTCACTTGTCGGAGTTGGAGATCCGGCAGTAGCAGTAGATGTGGATGATCCCGGCGTTTTTTCCTTTGGTGGAGCTGGATCCTTGGCTGGGAGACAAATTCTTGGCTTGACGGTGGATGAAGTGCGAGCAGATGAGTCCTTGTGGACCTCATATCTAAAAATCATTTTTATACTCCAGATTTATGCAGTTATTGTGTAAAATTACCTCAAGATCTCGCTATCCGGGATGCTAAGCTTTTGCTTTAGCACTTGTCCGATGCGAAGATTCACGTCGTCGCGAGTAGCATCTCGAGTCCACAGAGAAACCTTGTCTCCTTTTTGGCGGACGTTAACCACGGCGCCACAGACATAATCGCCGAACTCATCGAACTGCTCTCCGACGATGGCCATCAGAAGTTCGAGCCAGTAGTGATCGAGTAATTGTTGTCGTCTCTGAAGCTTCTATGAATTAGTGTGAGGGGACCTATCCAAAATGAACAAACTTGTTTATCGACAACCACCAGCCAGCGTCCTCCTTGAACGTTGTTAATGTCCTCCCACATTGGTTTGATTCCCTCTTTGAAGAGATAGTAGTCGGATCCCCAATTCAGTCCTCCGGCGGATTGTATGTGGTTGTAGAGAGACCAGAAGTCTTCGACGGTGTCGAAGAGGGAAACCATCTGCGAAAAACATAATTAAACTCGATTTAACACAAATTTGATTACCTTCAAACAATCTTCCCATTCCTTGTTGCGATCTGCTTTCAAGTACCAGAGAGCCCACCGATTCTGGAGGGGATGTCTGGTGAGAAGCTCTGGTGGGATGGAAGTCTCCGTTTTTACATCGCCGGAGCTTGACAAGGCGTTGTTCTCGACGACTGATGTTGTCATTTTGCTGTAAACAGAAACATTTTAGCGAGAGTGATTTTGCAACTGACGATGCGCAATGGAACGGAGAGAAAATGAGTAAAACTCGGGGAGCGTTATGAAACAAAGCAGTGGTAGCGAAGACACAACGAAAAATCAATAAAACACTTGTGATTGCAAAGTTTGCCGATGAACAATTGCGAAAATCAATCTCCTCGCATAAAAAATTATTGAAAATCGATGAAGCAAAGAATCGGGAACATCACTTCGGAAAAATAAGCTGCCGGCGATGGCGCGAAATTCAAACACAACGACACACGTGAAACGAGTGCGACCGTATACTGGGCGCTGCGAGATATCTTCTCTGGGGAATGGCGCCTCCCTTCAAATGGAACACAGCGAAAACAAGAATTCTGCTCATTCTTGCCTGAGTATTCGCTGAATTCTGTATTCTCGTTGTACACCAGTGCTGAAATTGTTCAATAAACTAAATTTAATTAAAGTTTTGCTATCGGCCATTGAATATTGAAATTAAATATTGAACATTTCTTCTCAAAGCCACTATAAATTGTTTTCTCAGTCAAACTGGACGCTTTTCCCGTGGACCTGGAAAAACAAAAACACAACTTTTATTCATTCAGAATTGCAACAACTCTCCCATTGTTTACAGCTGGCTCAATTTCTTCAATTTATCCACGAGTGCGTCTCCTCTTATTTTTTTCTCCATTCTCCGCCGACGTCGTCGTCAGGAATTCATGAGCCGTCTCGGTGTCTCGTCGGGAGCTCGCTTCGGCAGGAGCATACACAGAGCAAGAGCAATAGCAGCAGCCTCCACAACATGCACATATAAATATATCGAGGCCGCGGGGTGCTGCCGCTACTGCTTGGGCGCCTTTTCTCTGCTTCTTTCCTGGTGCCCTCTACTCACTCACATATCTCTCGTTCGCCTTGTTTTCCCTGTCCATCGCCCCGTAAAAAGGTGGTCAGATAGTTCTCCGAAACGTGGAGACGCAGCAGGCGTTGCCCCGAGGCGCCATTCATCTAACTGTCTGCGTATCACCAGTGTATTTTCTCGACGTCGTCGACGACTTCTTTCTCTCCCTCGTCGCCCCTCACCACATCGATTTTCCCGTTTTGGCGTAGTGAGCCATAGTCTGGGGACTAGAAGACTTCGTCGTCTTTTTTTCGGGGGCGCCGGGGCGACCCTCGTTCTCTTCTGCGTCTCGTTCTCTCTCTGCCCCATCTCCTGACCGTCATAATTACCACGTCGTCCACGTAGTCTTCGGGTCTGCCACGCCCACTCCTATTTGGAGCATTTTTCTACCCCCTGACAACGTCATTGCTGGCCGCTTTTTCTGATCTGTTGAAAAAAAAATTGTTGACTATAAATAGAATTGTTGTGGGAATACAGTTTTATAGCTATAAATATTTGTCCGAATCCAAATCACATGGGATTGAGTGTCTAGAATATAATTTTCAGATTTTTTTTGGATTTTGTTTCGAAATCAATCGTTCCAAAAAACCCACTTGGCATCTGAAACTTTCGTGACCTGTATTTTTTGACCTTGAACTTTTTTGTGAGTAAAAATGTTCGAAAAAATTTCGGTTTTATCAAAAGACCAATGCACAGAGGTAGAGGGAAAAAAAAAAGAGAAGAAGGGGAAATGTTTATTTACACGAGGAGGAAATTCTAGAGTATGCTAACATTAAAAAGGTGTGTGGAATTCAGAGTTTACTCGGTTTTCCGTCTTTCTCTCCCTCCACAAAATAATTATTTTCTTCTGAATAAATAATAGGAAAAAAATCCCTTGGGAAAACTGGGTTTGCAAAGGAAAAAGAGTGAGCCATTGCGATGAGAAGTAGGAATATTTAACATATTTATATTTTCAGTTGCAGGTTTCTTTCCAGTCCTGACCACATTTTGAGACCTCAACCAATTCCGAATTCCCCTCATTGGTGGCCACCTTCCCTATGCACTAATTTTGATTCTCTCCCGTTAATAAATGGTCACTATTACCGATTTTTCTGCAATTTTCTTATCAATCTAAACAAAAATTTTAAGCACTTATTTTAAGACGCTTAGTTTCTTGACCCCCTAAATTCTAAGTGAACCTTTAAATAGAAATCGAACAAAAATATAGAAAAAGGAACACCGAATTTTTCGTTTTCTTTTTTGATTTTCGTTTTTTTTTTTGAAAACGGTGGAACTGGAAAAAAGGGGGGATCCTCTTGTGCAATACGTTATTGAATTATGCCTGTCAGAGCAGCGACACACACAAGTAGTCGAGGAGTCGTCGACTTGAAAAAAAAGAGAAAAGAAGAAGAAGAAGTGGATCTTCTTCTTCTTTTCGGCTTCTCACTTTTTCCCCTCATCTCCTCCTTCTGTCTCAGTTCCCTAAAGATTTTACGGATTTTTTGTGCTGTGCTTTTCTCTTTTTTTGTTGTTTTTTTTTGTACAAAGTTTAGTTTTTTCTTCTACTGGATTTGTGAGTCTCGCCGAATTTTTGGATTTTAATGTGTATTTTTCGATGTGCAAATCAGTGTACTGTATTTTCTCATCTCGCTTTCAACTCGTCTCTTTTTCATGAGATATCGAAAACAATATCGTTGAAAAACTTGAAAAACAAAAAGGCATTCAGCTACAGTAACCCAAATTTAAAGGCACATTATTCCGAATATGCTCGATGGGGAGGCCCGAATGACGGATGAATAATAGATTGTTTTTAATTTTCTCTGTTGGAAAGAATTCTATAATTATGTGGGAATTCGAGATGGAATTGGAATAATATTTCTGGAACGAGCCTGACTAAAAAATTGAAAAATATGAATTTGGAACTGTATTTTTTTTTGGATTTTCAAAAAATTGCAAAAATCCCTGTTGTCCACACAATTTCAAGTCTTCCTTCTCCAACCATCTTCTTCTCCTTTTCTTCCAATTGTAAGCGAAACCAAAAGTGGTGTTTGTCTGTTTGTGTTCTTCTGCCCACCCCAAAAAAAGACACGAAATTGGTTTTCTTTCCTCTTTCTTCATCTCTCCGTCTCTCATTCCTACACACTCTCTCCTCTCTCTTTTGGTTTTCTAGAGAGAGATGTACCGCCCGTGATAGCATTGAAATGAATTGTTTCTTGGCCTATTTTCCCTCATCCTCAGAACAAAAGAAATCTGAAACTTTCCAAGAGAGTTTCAATTGTGATCAACGGTTTTTTTGAATGGTGGAAGGTGAAAGGTGGAGATTAGATCTAAGAATCCAAAAATTAAATTAGTTTGTTAACCTTGACTGACATCATCACCTGTTCGTCTAACTTGGAGAAAACCGTCTCAGGGAAACAGGAAAACATTTCGTGGTGAGACCTTTCGTGAAACCTTGAAACCTTTGAATGGATACCTTTGAATTATCCTAATTACCATTGTTTTTGTTGTTTTCTCTGACCGTTCGTTGATAGTTCACTCAGTCTAATAAGCTGCAATTGACCTCTCATTCCATTCTTCCATTTGCAATGTGTTTCGGTCCATCTGAAACTCTGGGTTACTGTACTTGCTCGTTCTCTGAATTCTAACTGAACATCGGTTGTTTGATCTCCTGAATTTTCCATTTGCACTATCAAAAAATCTCAAGAATTTCTCGATTTTTATCTCTGGCTCTAAAATGATTTTTTATCAAAGTTTTTCTTTTCATAGTCATCACCCTTTTTTATTGTTTTTGTTAGAGCCTTGCACGAATTTTCGTATTTCGTACAGTAAGTCTAGCCTCGATTTTCGACAAATTTGAGCCCTGACTTCAAGAAAAACAGCATCAAGTATTGGGGTGAAAACACAAAAACAATTGTAGTGGTACCCTTTCTGTCTAGGGCCGATTTGTATCTTTCTCTTGCAAATATCATGAAAAATGTATCATTCAAATAACGTCAGAAGGGTCTTTTTATAGTCGAGATTTGTATGGGAGCTCTCACGAAAATAGAAGGTGTAGACTGGTTTTCTGATTTCTAAGCACTTTGTTAGTTCGTCATTTCTATTCATGTACTTTTTTCGGATGAGAGACCTTGGAGATAATCGTTCTTTGCTTGCAGTTTCATAAGAGTTTCAAAGTACTGAAAGTTTCATTTTCAAACGAAATTCTTGAAAGAAAGACAGTACTTTCTGGAAGTTTAGCGATCTCGTCACACTAATTTACTGTCTATCTATCTTTATTTCCGGATGTCTAGATAAGGTGAACATGCTCAAATATGAGCGGCTTCTTTGCTCAGAATTCGGATAGTTCAGTTTGTTTGTTTTCAGATTTCGATTCTGATTTATGTCCATCTGTGTATCTGTTATTCCATATGTTCGGATACCCGGCTCAAGCTAACGAGCTATGCCATTAGTATCCAAAATTTATTTAGACTTTGTGAACTTCCTAGAACGAAGATCTTCCAGCTCCTCAGGTGTAGGACAGTTAAAACTTCTGGTAGAACGGATCCCAATGAATCCTGACTTCTTGAGATTTCCTCCGAACTTATTGAGTCTACACCTTCTTATTTTTTCAACCCTAGAATTCCATGTTTTTCAAACCTCTAGCCTTATTTTCTTGCCTTCTGACTTTGTCATTACTATCACTTTTTTGTAATTCAGAATTTCTGATTTCTCATTTCTTTTGCAAATTGAAAAATCCCAAGAATTTAATTTTCTTCCCTTCCATCCTAGAAAATAGAAACCACCTTCCCTCCCTCCCTCTATCCATCCAACTTTTCTTTCAACACACTCACATCTGAAACAAAACATATATAATCAGACACAAACACACATGAAGAAGAGTAGTGTTGGTTGGTGTTACTTGAAGGGTGATGGAAGAAGAAGAGGAGTGTATGAGACAGAAACTTGGGGAAAGACCACACGTTTAATGTTCTAATAAAACATGGCCCCGTCTTCTTTTCTCTCCATTGGAGTCTGCTCTTTTCCCCCTTTTCCTTCAACTCTTCTTCTTCTTCTTCCTTCGTTTTTTTTCCCTTCATCAGTGCCGCCACCGCCAGAAAGAGAGAGAGAGTTTCAACGTCTCTGTTACGCCTTTTTCCCATTTTTTTATTTTGGAATTTCTTACATTTCTCTTACTGAGAAGGATGAAAGGAATGAGGGAAAATTGTCGGCGAATCAACAAAAAATAATAAGAATCTTGCACATTTTTAATGTCTCTAATGGCTGAAAAAAAGTGATGGTGGTGGAGGTGGAAGATGAAGAAATGTTATATGTGTGACTCATGATTTTCTCACCGATTTATTACCTGTGATTTTGACTCCAAGAGAGAAAACTCAGCCTAAGGTCTTACTGTAACCTAACACCGATTTTTCATATTTTGTAGTGATCTTTAAAATTTTTAGAGGTTTGAACATCCATAATGTTTACGTGAGTAATAGGAAATTGTGCATAGAAAGATCAACTGTTCAGTTGCAAACTTTTGAAGAAAAAAGAGTTAATGGAACCTTTTTCTGGTCTCTTCAAGTACAAGATTCTTGGAATTTCGATTGAAATTTTCAAAAGGTTAGAATAGAAGCCTTGATGAAACTTTTGGAGAATCAAATTTGAGGTTTTTTTGAACTGAAATCCTGAATTCGGAACAGTGTTACCTCATTCCTGATCACCAGACATCTTACAACGGAATTTTTTTTTCTCACATGAGTTAGGAATATTCTATAAATTGGTGGTCTGAAAGTAGATGCTTCTGTGAGTGGATTCTGAAACTTTCAGGCCTCATTGGAGCCTGAGAGTCTGGAAATCTTGATCTGAAATTTCCACGCCAATAATGCTTTGTAAGTAAGTGGGCGGGGCCAGATATTCAGCTGAAGATTTCCAGATTGTCAGGCTCCAGTGAGGGCTGTAAATTTCAGAATTGCACAGCTGACAGTAAACCAGGTCCGTTGGATTTGAAGTCCTAAAGAAATTTTCCAGATATCCAGTCTTTAGTTCGCTGCGTTTCAAACCACAACTTTTTATCTAGATTAAAAATCACAAAAAGGTTGACATTGTATTAGAAACTCCATCGTTTTTATCCCTGGCTATACGCTCCGATTAGCTTCTTAGATGTCATAATCAGCCCAGACATCTCTATACACTTTTCGATAGACACTTTTTCTGAAATTCTTCTTGATAATCTGCAGAAAAGTCTTCTATATACTCAAGTCAGAAATGAAAGGGTATGGATACAATTAATTGTGTTTGTTGCCTATTCATATTCTCTTCTTGAACATTGCCAGTGTAGTATATAACTGGAAGGATATATAGCTTTTCTCTCTGTTTACCCCCTTTTTCCTTCAATGAGCAATAGGTTTCATAAATTATTCAAGAATATTTTTTTAGCGAAGAAAAGCCATTCTCTTTTTTTTCTTCTCAGTTGCCTATAGAATTTCTTGAAGCATTCCTTATTACAATGCTTTTATAATGAAGGTTACAGTATGATTCATTCTTCCAAAAGCCACTTTTTTACGACATACCATTAAAAACGGGGCATGCATGGAAGAAAGAAAAAAGAATCACATAAAATTAGCATTTTAGAATGTTGTTTGAACTTTTCCAAAAGATCGTTGTTTTTTTTTCGATTTGGAGAAACCTGTTATTCTGCGAGAATTGTACTAAAAAGTGGTGTTCAGAAATGTTGTTTGCAAAAGTTATTTTTTTTGTGAGGGGATCTGCTGAATAACAGTAAACTAGGTACTTGAACTGAACGTTTTGTTCGTTAGAAATGAATTTTTTCGAATTTTTTTTTGATAGAACTTCTGAAATCCGAAACTGGAGAAGCACATAAGCCAGAATATCTGCCACCTATTTCAATTTTTTCGGTTGGAAATATCACCGACCGTGATCGTTGTAGCAATAGGAAAACCAGGAATTTTAGTACTGCAGCTTATTGGTACTACTATACGTCTTCAATAATTTTGAGACAAATTCCCAGATTCTCCCCAAATGCAGATTGCATGTCAAAAACAGACAGTTCCAGTCTGACTAGTCGCTAGATATTCAGCTAACAAATTATTATTTCCAGAAAAAACTGAATGAAATAAATCTTGTCGTCTGAAGTTTGGAGAGCTTCCATGTTTTTCTGAAAGGGTTAAGCTTTTTTAGATCCAGAATTCTCGGTAGACTTTTGTATGAGGATTAGGTTTCCCTAAATCAGAATATTTGAAGTGAGCCTAGGAGTTCGGAAAGTTGATTTTATTTCAAAATATTCTGTTTTCTTATAACCTAACTTTCATGTTGCTCAACTAAGAATGAGCAACAGTTCTGGCCAAGACTCTGTAGGGTTTCCAGTTTCCATAGTACTCAATTCGTTCTGATCAGAGTCATACGGCCCAGAAAACAAAGTCTTTTCAGATACCCAAGATCCTTCTCCTCAATTTCAACAACCCCCTGTTCCTATCAGAAGTCGTCGACCCTTGATTTCCAACTCTTCTTTCTACTTCTTCTTCTTCCTCATTTCCTCCTCCTCCTTCTTCTCTTTTTCCTGCATCCACCCCTTCTTCTTCTTCTCCTTTTTTCCCATTTTTCGCTCCAATGAAGCTTTTTTCTTCTTCATCTGCTCCATTTTCGGGTCCTTCTCCATCCTTCTCCTTCTTCTTCCATCCCGCTTAATTATTCAGTCAGACTAATGGGAGAGGGAGAAAAAAAAGAAGAAAAAAGAGAGAAGAAGGCCATGCCTCAAGTAGTAATGCACCCAATTCTTAGCTTTTTCTCTTGACGTCTTCTTAGTATTCCGACTATTTTTTACGGATAAAAAACGGGCGGTTTCCTTTCCCAAGGTTCTATTCATCCAAGTTGAATGTTCAATAGGAAGTGGTGAGAGAATAGGAGTTACCTAGCTTCTCAGGAAGAGACTCAGAGAAATCAGACTGTCTATACGTCTGCCACTCTCTCCATCTCTCTCTATCTCCTTCTCCTCCGATCCTTTCCAATCATCTGTATATCTGTACATCCGGGACGACGGACATGTCTCATCCATTCATTCTCTCTTTCTCTATTCCTCTTCCTCTTCTTCCTTCTTTTTCATCCAAGACTTTTTCCCATTTTCCCAATAATAAACATGACATTTCCGGGACACCCCATTTTTACCTTTTCTTACTTTCTTCTTTGACATATTGCCTCCCAAAAAGAGAGAGGGAAGCTTTTGTTTTCTTCTTGGGGTTTTTTTTTCGGTTCGGAGCTTTCGGACCACTTAGTTACTTTTTTTTTATAGAGTTGGAGGTGTATACGGATTTGGTGGTAGTGTTGATCTCAGAAGTCTGAAGAAAAAAATCTGTTTTCAAAATTTTTGGATTAGATATTGGTGGCCTAGAAATCCTAACTCTTGAGCCTAGGCCAGCAGAATTCCATCGAAATAATCATAGGCATAAGTAATGGTAGATCAAGTCTAACAGATCATTTTGTTGGACGACGTAGATTTCGAATTTACTGAGACCGATCTCTTAATCCAACCTTCTTCGATTAGATACTGGTGGCCTAGAAATCCTAACCTGAAAACCTAGGTCTGCAGAATTTCATAGGAGTTATGGTGAGTAGAAGTGATGATAGGTCCAACTCCAGTTCAGATTTCAATATGTTCTTGAAATCGATCCATTCGCTACGAGTGCCAGAGTTTCAGGAACGATTGGTCTGTGGAAGAAAACTTGCAAGCCAGAAAAGAAATTTGTCGAATTTTCGAAAAAATTAGGATCCTAGTAGATTTATCGAAATCAATTCTAACAAATCTCTGATTCCAAATCTTGCAAAAAGAATCCTAGACTATCCTACTCTTTCCATCAGTTTTCTGTGTTCTGAATGCTCTCGATTTTTTTCATTAGTTTCTCACCACGCCTTTTCCAATTTTCCAATTTCCTTTCTCAAGTGTTCCTATTCCAATTTCCTTATTTTTTCCTCTCTCTCCAATCAATTTCCCTCTCTCTCTCTCTATTCCTTTTTTCCTCGTTTTCCCCCAAAACCATTTTGATTGCTATCATCTGACTATCAGTTGTCGTCGGCACATTTCATACATACACACACCGATACACCGTCGTCCAAACACACACAGTCCAAATACATACTGCCTCCTCTATTTCGTTATCAATCAATCTGCATAACTAGATCACTCCTCTTTTCTCTTCTACCAAACACTCCTACCACTCACTCCTTTTTTCAATGGTTTTTAGGGGGGAAAGGACTGTTTTTAGCGGGTTTTTTGGTTTGGTTTTGGAGAGATCTGAAACGACCGTAATCATAAAATGAATGAGGAATCGGCGCATTTTATTGCTTCCGTTTTCCGGCTTTTTTCGCCGTTGAGGTTTTGCATTTTATGATTGTAAAGTTGACCTCTTTTTAAGAGTTTCGGAAAGAAAACTTGGCTTCAAACTTTGAATTTTTGGTGCTTCGATGAAGCTGAAACAGATTCATTTGGGAGCCCTAGATTCAGTTAATCAGACCATGATTAAAAAAAAAAAACCCTACTCCAAACGTATCTCATCTCTCGGTAGTGACAGTTCTAAATAAAACTAAAAAACACCAAAAATGTGTACCTGTTCTTCCGTTTGTTGCTCTCCCCTTAAAACATTATTGACTCTAAAGCTTTTCTTTTAGGTGGTTCTCCCTCCAATTCCTCTTCTTCTTCCTTCTGTTTTCCATTTTCTCAACCGAAAAAAAACCTTTACTTCCAAAAGCACTTTTCTAATTCGAAATGACATGTCATTTAGGTTTTCAAGATCCAATTTAGTATGCATAATTGTAGGGGAAAACCTTTTAGTGAACTGAAAATTTGCATTCTTTTTTGTTTGTTTTGTTTTGAGGTGCAAAATTGGAAATTAGGGAGAGGAGCAAAGTAGAGAGAAAAAATAAATAAAAACTGGAAAGTAAAATGGAAAGTTTTGTAATTTTAAGTTGAAGATTCGAACTCATTTTCCATTAGATGAGCTTCGGAGTGTTACCGAATCAGAGAACCATTTTGTTTAGGTGAAATCGGATATGGAACCCCAAACCTTTTAATTTATTTATACAATAAAACGATTAATTCAAAAGCATTCAATGCTCTTTACCTGTTCAAAACCAAGTGTGTTTTTATAAGAAGTGAGAGATATCACAATCTTTAAAACAACTTTACACTGTGACCTGTTGATCCAGAAATTTTGAAGTGACCACAAATTGGAATTGTTGATATTTTCAAGTAATAACTTTTAGAAAATCGGTGTAGAAATTTTTTCACAATTATTTCTTATTTTCTTGGAAAACATCCACAAGTTTCTTGGAACTTTATCTGTCCTTACTTGACCAGAATCGGCAGTCCTGAAACTCTTAGAACAGTAATATAGCTTAAACTCCTTTGAACTGATTTTCTCGATTTTCAAAAAGCAAAGGAGTCATTTCCCACTTCCCTATTGAAGATTACACTATCCTCAACATTCCATCCCTTCCCATCATCCGCTACTAATTTCTCTCCATCAATCCATCTCTCTCTCTCTCAAAAATCCAAAACATTTTTTTCTGTTCAACGAAATTCCTCTCAATATCTATTTCTCTTCATCCGTATTTCTCTCTTTTTTTCAATCCACACCACATCACTTTTTCCTTTCATTTTTCAACGTGATCCCCCCTTCTCTCTCTGTGTGATCTGCGGGATTTCTTTGGCATGTCTGCGTTTTCGATTTTTTGACACTTTTTTGAAAAGTAAACGTTGGAGGAGGATATCCCATTCGTGGTTTTTCAACTTTTGCCACGTTGTTTTTTTTTCTTCGAATTGAATACCATCAGAATTCGTTGTCTCTTCTACGGTTCTTTTTTTCGAAATTCGATCTCCTGGTTTTCTTCTCCTCCCCCGTTTTTTCTTGTCTTCCACAATTTCCTTCGACGTCATCCAACTTCTGAAATG
Organism: Caenorhabditis brenneri; assembly: GCA_000143925.2. Taxonomy (NCBI): domain Eukaryota; kingdom Metazoa; phylum Nematoda; class Chromadorea; order Rhabditida; family Rhabditidae; genus Caenorhabditis; species Caenorhabditis brenneri. Next base: position 177,215 of record GL379858.1, read on the forward strand.
AGAAAAATGGAATAGAAGGACGTCTGATAGTTATGCTAATTTTTTTCAGAAAACAAATGAATTCAGAAACTGTCCTCTGAAAAAATACGTTTCCAATTTCCTTTCCTCCGCCTTTCTTCCAATTCAAACTTTCAAATCTCCTTCCAAAAAAGAATATTTTCAGCCCCACGTCTCCACCACCTCTCCAAAATCATAGGCTCATTCTGTCCACATACACCCTCATTACCCCCAAAATAAGCCATCATAACGGAGGAGACTGTGCCACGTGGCAAGGAGAGACGACGGCGCCACGTCGTCCGCGTCTTCTTCTTCTATTCTTCTGAATCAGAAGAATAGTTGAAAGAAACACCAACAAGATAAAAGGGGGTGGACACAATAATTAGTGATGGCCAAGGAGTTTCAGTTCAATTGGAAACCCAATATACCCACACCACTTCTTCAGGGAGCTTGTTTCGATCGATATGATGATGTGAGTTTTTTCTTTTTGTTTGAAATTCAAAGAAATAATGATATGATGCAATTGTTTGGGAAGGAAAAACTGATAAAATGAGAAACCGCCTTTAAAGTTTTTATAGCTCGTTTCGTCTCGAGACAATCATGAGAAAAAAGTGAGAAAAACTACGATCTTGATCTTTTTATGCTCTTTTTTTGATTTTCCCAAGTTTTGGAAATTTGAGAAATGGAGAAATTATACGAAGATGTGAGAGATGGATTTTTGGGTGCTAACCCGTATTATCACTTCCCGGATTAGAATCAGGCTCCCAGTTGCGCCTCGGGGCTGATTTTTCGTACAGATTATGACGATGTGGTCTCATATGTTTTCTTGAATTTTCGAAGTGTTAGATGCATCGGGAGTACGCGGTTCTAATCCGGCCAGTTCTCATTCGGGGTAGCACCGTTTTTTGGTTCTGCATAAGCTACGGCAACAGGAAAATATAGGATTGAAGAGCTAGAATATCCTTTAGTCTGCGAAATTTCGAACTTCAAAAAGGGCTTATAGCAATATAGGCATACTAGATTCCAAATTTTTGCAACCAGGAAACTTCAAGATGGCTAATGATAGCAAGTTTAGAGCCTCGGTTTCTATAAAACCCATGGAAACAGGAATTCCTTCTCGAGCCTTTCTTCTCCCCTCCATCCCTAATTTTCAAATTTTCCACGTATTCCAATCTTTAACCTCCATTTCCTTACACACACAAACAGTTAAAATGTGACATTTCAGCATTTTCCAGAAACCTCTTTTCTCCCTTGTCGACTTACATTTTTAATCCCATTTTCTCCCCCCTCAGTTTTTAGTTTCCCAAGTGATGATAACGTTTCGAGAAAAAGAGAAAAGAGTATTAGAGAATTTGCTCTAAACTGTGCTCCTGGTATGACTGATAAGAAATGGGAAATTAGAGAAAAAAGAGAGTTAAGTATTGATTGAAACTACTTTTTTCATAGTCTTTTGATAGGTTTATAGGTCGGTAGGTAGTCAGAAAGAAGAGAGGGAGAGGGAAGGAACAGGGAGCAAAAAGGCATGTGATATTTTGGAACAGATTAGAAAAAGGAAATGGAATGATTGTAATTTGAAGGGAGTAGATAGTGTGAGGGGTTTGGAAGGAAACTGAAATACATGCCACTCTATTAGAGGTTTGACCTGCTCCCAAACAGATCCAGACCAATCCAGAAGAAGCCATAGTCATAAACAAAAAAAGTTCGGGCGAAAAAGCACGTCATCCTCTCCAAGTCTAACTAATTACATCACCAAATCAACCACTCAAACCAAAAAAGAAATGTATCTTTCCGGAAATAAAACTGGAAACACAAAATACATGACGTTGATTTGATTCCAACGGAACATCATTCAAGATAAAAAGCATCCCGGAAGAAGATTAATTCTTCGATGATTGAAAAATCGAGGGATTCTTCAAAAACCAAACTTCTTTATTTTTCAGGAAAGTACCTGTCTAGAACTCAACGCCCAGGTCCGAATCGACGAGTACGGATTCTTTTTCAATTGGTTAGTAGAGGGAAAAGATGCCGTCGTCCTCGATATGGGTCAGATATGGGAGGCCCGCCCTGGCGGACTTCCAAAGGACGGCAGAATCATGTTCGAATTGGAGCAACGGGGAGCCAGTGAAACAATAGCGGATAGAACAATTTGGATAACACATGGACAGGATCTAGTGAATGTTCAGTCGTTTTTTCTGGTAGCTGAAAGTGTTGATATGGCGAAAATGTGGAGGACAGGGGTGAATGAAATTCTGAAAACCTCGAGGATTCGACACGTTTGTCCCACGACCCAGTTGTTGAAATAGTGAGTTTTTTCATAGTTGAATCGTCTGATTTTCAATATTTTTCAGCTGGAAATGGCTCACCCTGAACGTAAACGAACGCCGGAAAATTCCCATAAAAGTGATCATAAAAACGTTTTCTTCGGGAAAACCCGAGAAAATGGTACAAAAATGTCTGAATGACCTGGGTCTCGGTGGGGATAAGGTATGTTTTTCCGGTCAGAAAAGAAGAAAGCTATAGTCTATGCCTGTTGTGCGGTGCTCTGAACTCTTTCTATCCTAATTATATCTTCCTTTTCTTTACTCTATCCAAATCATCATAATTATACATGGAATGTTGTTTCAGTGCACGGCATAACATGCTCATTATTGTGATTGTAAAGCTGCCAAGAGCTGAGAGAATGAGAAACACAGAGAAGTGAGACTGTCTGCGTGCCTGCGCTCTCTACGGTCGCTTTAGCTTTCTAGTAAGCTCTTGACCGTGAGCAGGAAGCCGTGACTTGAAATTTCGCAGCTCCAAAGTACGCTCTACGTTGTTATGGCTGTCAGTACCACTGACTATAGTTTTTTGTATGCCATTTGGAACCTATGCATATTTCTCTATATATATTTTTGTGTGGTGTTTGTGTCATGTTCTTGTATTCCAATTCAGTATACACCGGTTCGAGTCATCAATCGATCGATGGGCAAGAAGTTTCGAAATTTCTACAAATGCAGTCGAGGAAGGAAACGAAAGGTTTGACATGTTGTAATATTGTTGTGAATCGGAATGAATTTGCTCGATTTTGCATGATTTTCATTAAGAGGGAATTGTCTAACAAATCTAATATATACTGAAAAATTCTAAGTTTCTAAAACTGAGTTTCCAGGAACGAGAAGAACTAGATGTAGAGATTCTGACATTTGAGAAGTTTCTGAGGCTATACAACAAGATTTGTCCAAGAACAGAAGTTCAGGAGCTGTTTGTAAAACTGTAAGTTCTTTCATGGACATCCGGATACACAGAACTGTTTCAGATCCGGCCAAAAAGAATACCTAACCAAAGATCGTCTGATAAACTTCTTGAATGAAGAGCAACGAGATCCTCGACTCAACGAAATCTTATTCCCTTTCTTCGATCCCCCTCGTACCGGTCAACTAATTGCCAAATATGAAAGTGACAATAATTATATAGAAAATGGAAAAATGTCTGGAGATGCATTTCTTCGATTCTTGATGTCTGATGAGAATCCACCAGTTTTCTTGGATCGAATTGAAATGTATATGGATATGGATCAACCACTATGCCACTATTATATTAATAGTTCACATAATACATATTTGACGGGAAGGCAGTACGGAGGAAAATCATCTTCGGAAATTTATCGACAAGTTTTGTTGAGTGGATGTAGATGTATCGAGTTGGATTGTTGGGATGGAACGGGAGAAAATAAAGGAGAACCGATTATCACCCATGGAAAGGCAATGTGTACGGATGTGTTTTTTAAAGTGAGTGGATGGATTTTGATGTTTTGCATTAATGAGATTTCTAGAGTTGTACAAATCACACTGCAACTTCTGGGTTACTGTAGTTATAGCTTTGAAAACCAACACAAAGCTCCCTTTTATGGCTCATTTTCTTCCAGGACGTCCTTGTACAAATCCGTGATACCGCCTTTGCCCGATCAGATTTCCCAGTGATTCTCTCTTTCGAAAACCACTGCTCAAAATCGAACCAACTGAAAATGGCCAAATACTGTATGGACATCTTCGGAGACATGCTGTTATCGAAACCTTTTGATGATGTTCCGGTAACTTTTTTACTTTTGAAAAGTCATCCCGAACTTCTGAAATTTCAGCTCGAACCCGGAGTCCCTTTACCCTCCCCAAATCGTCTTCGAAAAAAGATTTTGATTAAAAATAAGCGGCTGAAAACCGATATAGAAAGGCATCAATTAGATCAGTTTTTACGAGAAGGAAAGTTAGATGAAGAAGATGAATTGAATGAAACACCTGAAGTGATTGGAGAGGATTCAGTGTCTCCTCGTGAGTTTATTTATTTTTTGATTTATTTTTGATTTTTGAATTATTAATACAAACATCTGTGCTGGACTGTTTTGTTAGTGGCTTTTCAACAAAGGTTGATGGTTTTTTGAGAAATAAAAACACTTTCAGAACAGTCCATTTGGTTAAGTTTTGGTTCCGTTGCGATTTCAGATTTCACTATCCCTTTTTTAAGTCTATCGGTTTGATCTATCAGTTTCTATTTTTCAAAAAAAGGTTTCAAAAAAAAATTATTTTGATCAGAAAATTGAAAAAGAATGGCATTAACAAAACACTTCATAAATATTTGAAAAAAGATAAATTCTTCGAAAAAAAGTTAAATCTATTCTATCCACCTATTCTTTTGCTTTTGATTTGTTTCATCTATTTTTGACATGAATTGATTTTCTTTTGAAAGTATTGATTGATGTTTTTTACTAATTTTAGTACAGTGTGTTCGCTTTCTTTGATTCGCTTCAAAACAACTCTCTCCAGAAAAACCTCCTGCTACCCGCTAACATTTTGATATCACACACGCTTTTTCACCACTATTCATTCCTCACCTTTGTATTTTAACCCAAATATGTATTTGATATATATTTAGAACGTTTTTCTTCTAACTAACAAAACAATTCACTTTTATTTTTTAGAGATTTCAGGGTTGTGCAATTTTGAGTTTTGAAAGTAATACGGGGAACAGTGCGGTAAGGAATACTGTAGCACTCGTTGTCTCTGTGCCTTAGACTTACCTTAGACCTTGTTAGTTTTCATGTCATTTTATACTGATTTCAGTAATATATTGGAAAAAGCTAATGTTTTGGAAAAACCTAAAAATCCCAAATTTTGAGATTTCAGTTATCAATAATTTTTCAAACTCTATTTTTCTGAAGTACTGACCACATAAGATAACATTACAAACTCTAGAGAATATTACAATTTGCTCAAAAATCTTCCTACCGTACTCCTTCCCCCAAAACCTCTTGCACAACCCTGAACAAAATTCACCAAACAAAAAAAATATCCAACCTTTATCATCTCTCCCAAAAAAACCCAAAAAACCTTTATAAATATCCCAAAAACAGGAAGCGGTGGAAGTGGTGGAACGAATGCCGCCGAAGACGTCGCAATGGACGACGACACGTCAGATGACGACGATGATCCGTCTGTCCAAACCTCCCTGAATGTAATGCGTACCGTACCAACCGTTAGTACCACCTCAAACAACGGATCGAATCGTTCGGCAAGAAGTTCTCTGGATACTCCATCCCCATCCGGTGGTTTAATGGTACCCGATAGAGCATCCTCCACAGCTACATCCATCAAAAATGCCGTGCTTGCTCGATCCCCCAATTTTTCGTCGTTACGGCAGAAGTTGTCTTTCAAACGGAGACAATCACCGTTAGGTAGGAAACATGATGGTGGATCCCCCTCTCGTTCCCCCCGTTGTTCGTTAGTTGATGATGATGATGATGACCATTTTGATGAGAGAAAATGATGTGTAAATGTGCATGTTAAAAGTAAAAAGATAGGGCAGAAATGAAATGAACACCGCTGCACTCCACGCTATGCTTTCAGTTTTCCACTAACCCCCTTGCCTATTCTCTGTTGCAAATATTGTGTGTTGTCTTTGAGGGAAATTAAGCGAATAAGAACGACAGAAAATTGAGAATAATGTACTTTTATCAAAAAATGGGAGTGGTCCGAAAATCTTATTTGACGCATTTTAGTTCCAGCATTAACGGAATAAGGAAACTTGAATTTTCGTTATAGATAAGCAGTGTAGAGCTAATTTTTGTACTGATAACCGTTAACAGAATAGCAACCAATGGCCATCCCGAATTGATAAGAGAGTGCGAAGAGAAGCGAGACAGTCTAACCGTCTGCGCTCTCCATATAAAACGAGACCCCACGAAAAGGGGGGAACGGGTGCGAGACCCCCCTTTTCGTGGGGTCTCTATAAAACGTCGAGAAGAGGGAGAGGGGAGAAAGAGAGCACAGAGAAAGCAGACTGTCTAACGGTCTGCGCTCTTAACACATACGAATTTATAACCAATGTCGCTATCAAATCGCTTTAAACTAACTGTTTTTAGAATCTAGGACCACTTCCAACAAAAAATATTATTGTCTTGAAATTTGAATAACAATTTTTTAAAAACTAACTTATGAGAATGTTCATGTCAAAATATATGAATGAAACGATGAATGAACGAATGCTCCGCCCAAAAAAAGAGACATTTCGCGGCTCAAAAATCATTTTCAGAAAGCATCCTAAGCGTACTTCTATCGTTCTCTCAATGTACGTAAATCTATAAATGTTGCATCAAGAAACGAAATGTGCAAGCAAGAACCGTTCTTCTCTCCTTATACGTATCTATCATCTATATATTTCTCTATTCTCTCCTCTCTCTCTCTCTCTGCCCCACACTGTCTCTGTCATTTTTACAGCAGGCGATCAACGAGCCCATCCAGAAGTTGAGCAGCCAATAAGCTCTTCCTCCCCTGCAACGCCTTCTATATGTGGTCCCCCTCCGTGTGCTCCGTCATCTGCTTCCACTTCTTCTATCACTATCACCACTACAGGATGTTCGACGTCTTCTACGTCTGGATCGAAACCTAATCCAGGTGGTAAGGATTCAGTATTTTATGGAGTTTCAATATAAAAACAACAGTGTTTTTCCCTTCCGGTAGCTTCTACGTGTCAACTTTCCCCACCCCAAAAGATTCAATATTTCCAAAAATTGCTTCATTTTTCTCCTTTCCCTTTCTATTCTCTTCCTTTTCTCATTATATAATTGGGCTTGGTGTGCCGCCTTCACCGCTTTTATCCACACACAGTGTTTTTGATTAACTTTCTCGTATTACTGATTGGTTTTTCTTTTTCAAATTTGCAGTTTTTAAAAAGAAAAGGGATTGTGTGTGTTGATAAGGTGTAAAAAGTCAAAACAAGTATTCAAATGTTTTTAAATAGGGTTTAATCACTGGAGATCTCCTAGATATTTGTTATAATGGTCCCAGATGAATCTGAGCTTCTTCAAGAATTCCAAAACCTTTGATAGAATGGATTATTGGCTCCGTCCTCTTACAAATAGATGTTTTCTTTTCAGATGGGTTAGGAATTTTCTATAAATTGGTATTCTGAAAGTAGATGCTTCTAAGAGTGGATTCTGAAATTTCCAGTTCTCACTGTAACCTGAGAGCCTGGAAACCTTCATCTGAATATCTGACCCTCCCACTTATTTCCATTGCATTGTCGACTTGGCGAGGGCTGGAAATTTCAGAATCCGTTCCTGACCCACTTGAGAAAAAACATTCGCTTGTTAGTGGTCTTTAGATCCTCTTCAATTACCGAAAAATTCAAATTTCCAGGCGAAATGCCGGCCAAAGAAACCGACGAAGCCCATCCGGAACTTGCGAAACAAAACTTCATTGCGAAAAATTTGAAAGGATTCGGATTCTCGAAAAAACAAGTGAGTTCATTTTCAAAGCTTCTTTTTCTTTTTCTAACAAATATTTTTTCTCTTAAAATTCAGGAATCATTTTAGTCTTTGTCTAGGTCCTTGTCATCGAGCTCTATTGATTATCAATAGAGCGCACTTTATATTGATTTCATTTTTGAAAACAAATTGCTTGCGTTTGAAGTGTTTTCATTTCTCTCTCTATCCATATTCGTTTTTTTTTCTTTTCTCTATTGTATTCACACAAGATTCTCTATTAATATTATGTTTCTGATCTCTCTCTCTATGATTTTTATTTCTGATTTGATTCGTCCTGATTTTTATGATTTGTACTTACTACTAACTATCACAATAGTAGTATTAGTAGTGTTTTTTGATTTCAGGCAAAAAATATACTCGAAAATTAGGTGAAAAGATGGTATGGTTCGGGTCGAAATTTTTTTTTAAACGAGTTTTTTTCTGACTGTTCTGAAATAGTTTGCTCGGCTGCGCTCTTTTTTTCCTGACACCTAACTTCCAGCTCTTGTATCTCAGCAACCAATAAAGCTATCTAAAAACGGTCAACTAACAAATTGTGTAAATTTTTATAAGAAAATAGTCTTTAGTTGATCATTTTTTGATAGCTCTTTTGGTTTTTTGGATATAACTTCTTAAACTAGGACCTTTGATTTTCAGCCCAAACCATCCTCTTTTTGAAATTTGAAAACTCGAAATCCTAATAAAACACCCATCAAAAATCTAATTCATCCAAATGGGTTAACTCAAAAACAAAAAATTCTAATCCGGTGCGTTCTTCTCCCACAGCCTGACTCAACCTCCTCCACCACATTGCTAACCGCATCACCAACACCATCATCATCATCATCAATGGTGGCCACCTCCTCCACAATCATGAATTCGTCGTCAATCAATAATACAATAACACTAAACTCACCACAACCAATGGAAAGATCTCGAAGCGAAAAACGATCATTTCGACAGAAAAAAGGTGTTTTTGGCGATGAGCTTCACTCGGATTCGGCGGCACTCATCGATTTTATGAGGACGGCGTCGAGCCGTAAAAAGAAGGTTCGGGAAAATGAAGGGTGAAATGATTGAAAAAAAAATAACGGGTAGAACTTATATATCACAATTAGAGAGCATGAAACTGGAATGATTTATTTGGGAGGTATGGAATGAAATAAGTTGATGGATATGGTAGAATTTCTAAGTTTGAATGATTATGATGAATTCTTTATGATATGTTTTCATATATATTTGTTACTAACACTTTCTTATTTTTTCTCTTGAAAAAATCATGAGTACTCCAACACTCAAAAAGGAAATTTTTAGATCAAATAAGTAGAACCTGAGATTTTTATTTCCTAAATTTTTCTGGCTTCGAATTCCGATTGACTAAATTCAATAATGAAGAGCAATCAGTAAATAGTGATTTCTGGAATATTAATCCTAAAAATAGCTCGATTTTTGACGCCTCGTTTTGGAATTTTTCAGATTCAGTAATCGGAATAATCTGTTGTTTTTTGAACTGTAGTAGTCCAAGCCAGCGAAACTGATTTTCAAAAAATGAGGACAGTTCCTCAGGGTTTCTAATACTTATTAAGGATAAAGAGCATTCTAAAATCTTAAACCTAAAATCGAAGCCCCTATATGTCAACTCTGTATACACCTACACACGAGCTCACACCTTCTACAGTATACCCTACAGTATCCCTTCTCTCTTCTACAGTACTCCTCCCTTTTGTCTGATTCTCTCTCTAATCTCCTCTCTCTCTGCTTCTTTGGCACGGTTTTGTTCTGATAGCTTGCATGTCCTTTTCTCCAATTAATCCTGCTTTTAAAATCTGCTTTTTCTCTTTATCTCACACACTCTTCCAAATGTTTTCTAATCCTGTTTCCTTCACACTGTTTTTTATGATTCCCTTCTTTTTTTAAATTCTAACCCTTTTTTCCCTTTTTTCAAAATGGTCAGCTCTTCAAAAAACAACGCTTTTTACAACTGTTTTTTCCTTTAATGTATGTATTTCTGTGTAATTCCTCCTTCCAAATATGGCTGCACTAATCCACTTTGAAACTTCGATTTCCCGAATTCTTTTTGAGAAATCGAAAAGCGTAACCAACTTTTTATATGTGTCATGTCAATTCACACCAATGTTTTCCCTGTAACTCCATTTTTCAACAAAAAATACTCACAAAAATTTAATTAGAAAATATGCAAAAAGAGCTTTAGTGAAAAACATCCATAACGCTTAAAGTGATGTCCAAGTAGATTCCCATGAAATCCAATAAAAATACAAAAAATTCCTTATTTTGAATTTCATTTATTTTTTGAATTTCCCCCTTAGAAGCTTTTTTTGGACCAAAGTTTTAGTTCAGGCTTTCGAAATAATCAGTTCAGTCGATAAAATAAATATTTTCAGCCGGTACTGACAAAAGAGGAAGAAGAGAGGATATTTGCCGAGTATCATTATACAGGAGCAACTACGAATATTCATCCTTTACTCTCTTCACTTGTCAATTACACCCATCCGGTCAAGTTTTCCGGTTTCGATGTGGCAGAAGGTAAAGACTTTCGAGGATACAGGGACGACTGGGCTCCCGGTTCTGCAGTGACTTTTTTCGAAATAGAAACTGTGGGCACATGAGCATATCTAAATGTTAAGCTCGCGTCTGAAATCTTAGAATCACCGCAGTATCAACCTGGATTGCACGGGCACGGCTTCAGTGAGCCCGCATTTCTAGGCCCCGATATTCTAACCTTGCCCAGGTCGGTGTGACGGTGATCCTAAGTTTTCGGACGTGTAGAACTCATTAAGATTTTTAGTTTCAAAGTACGGAGCTATGAAAAGTTCCAATTATTATTTTTGAAATGTCGACATTTATACGAAACCCCTAATCTTCCAGTGAACAACCTCCACTTCCACATGTCCTCCTTCTCTGAATCCACTGGTCTTGGCTACCTCAAACAATCCGCTCCTGAATTCGTCAACTACAACAAACGCCAGCCGAGTCGTATCTATCCAAAAGGAGCCCGAGTCGATTCTTCCAACTTTCTACCTCAAATCTTCTGGAATGCCGGTTGTCAAATGGTGTCACTCAATTTTCAAACACCCGACGTTTATATGCAATTGAATATGGGAAAATTTGAGTATAACGGTGGATCCGGGTATCTTTTGAAACCAGATTTCCTACGGAGACCCGACAGGACGTTCGATCCATTCTCAGAGAGTCCTGTGGATGGTGTGATTGCTGCTCATTGCAGTGTCAGGGTTATTTCAGGTGGGACTTTGAGATGACTGTAGAAGCAATGCAAATGTATATTCCAGGTCAATTTCTATCCGACCGGAAAATCGGAACATATGTTGAAGTTGAAATGTACGGACTTCCCACTGACACAATTCGAAAAGAGCACAAGACGAAAGTGATCCCTGGAAATGGATTGAATCCAGTTTACAACGAAGATCCATTTGTTTTTCGAAAAGTCGTACTCCCCGAGTTAGCAGTTCTCCGATTCGCAGTCTATGATGAGAATGGAAAGCAACTAGGTCAACGGATCCTTCCTTTAGATGGTCTTCAAGCAGGATACAGGCATATTTCTTTACGATCAGACACCAATCAGAGCTTCATTCTGTCGCCAGTTTTGTTTGTTCAGATTGTTATCAAGACGTACGTCCCCGATGAGCTAAGTGGTACGTTTTTAATTGGCGTTTCTGAGAAAACTCGAGAACAAAACATGTATTTTTCAGGGCTTGTCGACGCTCTCGCAGACCCAAGAGCATTCCTGTCTGAGCAGAAGAAGAGACAAGAAGCTCTCCAACATATGGGGGTGGATGATAGTGATATCCCAGATGTATGTCTACTATATAGTTTTTCTTCGAAATCGTATAGTTTTCCAGGTACCCAACATGAAAAACATGGCGTTGAGGAACATGAAGCAACCGCCCAGACAGAACGGTTCATCAGCCGATTTACTCGCTAATAACTCTCAACCAGGCACTGCTAGAAGTGAACAAATGACTTCAATGATGTCTTCAAGCACTATCCGCTCTCCAAATGAGCAACCTGCTCCAGTGGCTGTGGATAAGTTCAAGGTTAGTTGGTGGGATGTTTGGGTGGGAGGGGAATTAACGTGGAAATTTCAGAATTTATAGAAATTTAGGAAAAACTGGATTCTAAATTAAATTATGTCATATTAGCTATATTGGTACAGTCTTAATTTGAAACTGTAGAGTTATAGTTCTAAGGCACAAAGATAGCACATTAGGTTCAGTAACAAGCGAAAGAGTTGCGCGAAATTGGTGTTCATTCAACGGAAATCGGGAATACAAGTACTCATTATACGGAAGTCGGAACTCGGAACGGGTTCAGCAGAGGGGTCAGCGTATTTTAGGTATCAGCTCGTGGCATTGATTTCTTAGGCGTGTTTTCGAAATAAGCAACAAAGGTGTTACATCAGGAAAGCTCGGAGGGTTTTTTTTCTCATCTATATTGAGGTCAACGTGTTGCATAGAGTGTGTTCGCGAAATCTGTAATACAGTAACCCAGACTCCGCGAATACCGCATGGTGCAACACGCTGACGTAATAATACATGACAAACTTCTGGAAATGTCCAGGTGGCTTCCTGTTCTACCACTTTTATATAGCTAGGCAAAAATTGTAAAGTTAATGTGAAACCTGTAATAGTGTTGCATCCGGACAGTTCTATATTCGGGAACCCATTTAACAACTTCTTGTTATCTTGTTATACCGACAAATAGACAAGATATGACATCATCAAAAAAAGAGCCAGATCTCAATCTGAAAAACAAAAAACAAAGCCCTAACTATACCCGACAAAACAATCATTAAATATATAAAGGCCCTGGCAAATCTAACCCGAACATTCACTCGAAAAGCCACATCTGCACCTCCTCCAAAAATAGGAATTGCTCATCCACCAGCGGGTTCGACGAAACCCTCGACATCCGTCGGGGCGCCCGAGAGGCTTCAGGTTATACATCCCTTTTGAAACATACAAAAATCCCTGCACATCAAAATGAATGACCAACCCTTTTAGCCCCAGTTTTCTCTTATTCCCTGTCATGAATCCTAGAAATCCGAAGTTTTGTTTTGATGACTCAACAGTTATCTTTCAGGTCGATCCAATCGAAGTCGACGATTTGCGACGCGACAAAGCGTTTGCCAAATTGTTGAAGAAGTTTCAAAAAGATTTGGATGACTTGCGGAAGAAACATCAAAAGCAGAGGGATAGTATTCAGAAGCAACAGGTTGGTTTGAAGGATTTTTTTGGATTTTTGAGTTATTAGAAGAACATGAAATTGTTAATGGTCAAATCTGATTAAAATATTTATAAATTCCTCATTATGTTTTCTCAGTTTTTGATCAGATTTGACCGATTTTTAATCACGATTTTAGCTGCTAAACACCATCTAAACGCTTCTTTTTACCTTTCGATATCACTGTATTTATATCACCACCCCATTTCAGAAACCAAAATTTCAATTTCCCTCTAATCACCCCCTAAAACTCAATATCTTATTTACCTTTGTCAGCTTTTGGCAGAAATTTAATCGAATAGAATAGAAAACAGCTAATAGTACACCTACACAAGTATTCTTTTCACTTCTTCTCTTACTTTTCATTCTTTTTATTTTTAATCCCCAACCAATTTAGCCGGCACGCCGCCGTAATTCGTCTATAGCGTGGATCGTAAGTTTGATTGTGTTGATTTCAGAAAATATTCAAAGAAACGGTACAATTGGACAGATGGCCTAGTTTCACGGAAAATGGAAAACTAGTCCTCGTTTGCATTAGAGCACTGCTTGATTTCTAGGGACTAGTTTTCTCATTTGGATTTCATAGTCCTCCGGAAGACCTCTAATAGAATTGCATGTGTTGCTCCAATCACATCACCTGCATGTTTATTACAGGTTTCACGGATGAAAAACTAGGCCATCTGTCAATTTTGAAATCTCGAAACTCAAATTTCTTTTCAAAAAAGTTCGAATTCCCGCCGAATCAGTTAAATAAATGTCACCGTTGTGCCTGAAAACTCTCCTCGGAAACCCCATTGCTCTCCTAATGTTCTCTCTATACTTGGGCCCCCGACAACTATTTTTATCAGTTCAAATTATAATTTTTGGTTCTTTGAAAAGCTTGAAAATGATTCGAAATCAAATCTTCCGCTTATTTTGAGTTTCATTTCCAACACTGCTCTTCTAATTTCAATGATTTCCAAATGAAAAAAGGAAAAATGTCTTCTCAACAACGTCTATTGTCCCTTGTCCCATGATATGTCCCACCGCTTTGTGTGCTATTGGCTAATCAATCGATAATTTGGAAACCCCCCAGTGGTTTCTTTTCAATCATGTCCCTTTAACTCAGTTGCAGTTGGTTTTCAAAATGCTTACAAACACAAAAAGTTTCTTAATCTATACCATGGTCCCGAGTGGAAAATGGTAGAGTTGTTTGGGATTTGGTGTAGTTCTTTTTTGAGGTTTTTTTTTTGAAAACAAGTTGTTACTACTGAATAGTAGGACCAAATTTTTGTCTGCTCATTGTAAGAGCTGTCAATTTCAGAAAATTTGAAACTGCAAAAACAAAAGCTGCGTCATTGGAAATTCCAAAATTGAAAAACACGCCTCCCCCTCCGTTCCAGTTTCTAACACACCAAATCGCAAACAACTCGCCTAACCAGTGTCCCATTCCTTTCTAAAATCTTGAATTGTGAAAACTGCATTCCATTTTCTATTGGCTGCATATCCTCAGTTTGAAACCCCACCTTTCTTCCAGCAAACCAATGTCGATAAACTCATCACCAATAATCGACGATCCACAAAGAAGGAAAAAGGATCCAGACGATCACTGACTGCGTCAGTTTCATCTGGATGTGGAAGTACTTCAGGAACAGTTCCAGTCGGTGTGTGCAGTCCATCTGGAGCAGGCCCAAGTGGTAGTGGCTCTGGAGCTCCGTCCACTCCAGGAGCATGCAATTCAGATGGTACTGGATCACCAGCCACTACTGGAAGCCCTGTTCCACAAGACTTGATTAATAATGATAGAGTGAGTTTTTGGGGATGCTCGATTGCAAAAAAACTTCATATTTCTAGGTCCGCTCCCTTGTAAACACCCAAACCGGCGAATGGTCAGCCATGGTCCGTCGACATGACGAAGAGGAATTCGAGCTCAAAAAAGGACAGCTCAAAGAACAATTCGATCTGTTGAAGTATGTTTATTTGTTCAACTTCTAAAACTCTCACCTTTTTGTTTCCAGAAAATTGATGGGTGAAGCCCAGAAGAATCAAATGCAGGCTCTGAAACTTCGTCTTGAAGCAGAGGGAAAAGATCTGAAGCAGACGCAGACGAAGAAGAGTATGGAAGATGCAAAAGTGATTCAATTGGTAAGAAAACTGTTAGAAGTTTAAACATAAAACAGTTATAGGGGTTACAGGACAAGGGGATCAAGACCAAGGCGGAGCGTGATCGACGTGTCAAAGAACTCAACGAGAAGAATTTGAAGATGTTCGTCGAGGAGCGAAAGAGACTGGCTATGAAGTGAGTGATACAAAAAGCTCTCCAAATCCTCATTTGCAAATTTCAGGGCTCAAAAACACGAGGAGCAGCTCACGAAACGACATTTAGATCAATTGGAACAACTTGAGAAAGATTTCCAAAAAGCATTAGAAGTAGAAGTTGGCAACTACAAAGAAGAACAACTGGCTGCTCAACCAACTTCTGTTGTTTAGAATCACTCCCATTCAGAAGAGAAAGAATCCCGGTATTCTAGTGTACATTCCA
Source organism: Caenorhabditis brenneri (assembly GCA_000143925.2). NCBI lineage: Eukaryota > Metazoa > Nematoda > Chromadorea > Rhabditida > Rhabditidae > Caenorhabditis > Caenorhabditis brenneri. The sequence continues at coordinate 192,766 of GL379858.1, forward strand.
TCCCTCCCTCATCCCTTGATTTGACTTTCTAAAACGTGTGAGTAGGCGAAACTTTAAACATTTTAATTCCTATTAGAGCGCACTTGCATTATCTTAATTATTTCCAAAAGATTTTGAATTTAGAAATTCGAAAACTTTTCGTTTAGACTCCAGATTACAACAGAAAAACAAACAAAATGCTTAATTATATTCCAATCCGATTTCCCTCTCCTCTCTCCCGATTCCTACCGATTCGTTCATTCCTTTCCTCCGATTTCTTTGGGTAAATTATTTTTGATTTTTTAATTGAATTCTTCCTAGTGGTACAGTTTTAATTTTCGCAAAAAAGTGTTTTCTTTCCAATTTTGCCACTATCTCTTCGTGTCCTTTTCCTCCCCCGATTCTGGTATTTTTTGTTTTTTTTTTTAATTTAAAGATAAGATTAAAATAAATAATTCAAAAATCAAGATAGGCTTGAACACACAGTTACTCAAGATGATGTTTCTTCTCAAAAAAGTCAATTTAGGTGGCACATGTTCACCCACGAAGTCATCTAACACCTTGAAAAGATGTAAACTTATATATTCCAATGACTTGTTCAATATGAACTAATTTATTCATTCATAAAACCAAAAGTTCTGTTACTTTTCAATATTATAACATTCATACATCTTGGCATTGACAACCTTCGGTGCATACTGCTTGCAACAGTTCCACTCCTTTGAATTCATCTTCTTGGAGAGAGCAGTGCATACCTTGTTAACGAAGGCTTTGGTGACCATTGCAATGCAGTTACTGTACACTTGATTCATACAAGCGGTCTGTTTAGCAGCTCCGGTCTTCTTGTTGTTCTCCTTGCACTTCTTGAGGGTATTTAGGGCCTTGTTGATGACTGGTTTGCATTGAGCTTTGAATGGAGGAGCCATCTTCTCAAGGAGAGCCATGAGGTCGGTGCAACTGTTGACTGAAAAAGAATACATATTGTAGTGAAAGTGTAACGACTATATAAAAACTCACATCCATTGTAGAGCGACAATGCAGACAGAGCCTTGTTCATACTGTTATTCACGACGCATGTCTTGCATTCTAAAAAATTGAATGATTTCAAATGATGAAACTGCAATCGGCTCACTAGAAATAAGTTCTGGATCATAAGGATCATTGTAGAAGTGAGCGTCGGCACAAGCGAGAATCTGGAAAAGCAACTCATTTGGGACTTGTTTCGAAACTACGCAACTCACCGGCTCCAACTCCTTCGCTGTATAGAAAGTGACTCCCAAATTGACTGCCTTCTGACAAACTGCAGCTCTATTGTTTGCTTCCACCACTCCAATCACTGCCAAACATCCAATAATATAGAATAGACCCTTCATTTTTTGGTATATTTTACGAAGTGGGTCTCCATTGGTTTGCTTTTTATACTGGCCCTAACTATTGTAGCAACTTCATTAGAGCCGGATTAACTGTTTTTTTTTTTTGAGGTTTAAAAAATCTATTTTTGTACTTATGGGGGTGTAAAAGATCATCGGTTTTATTGGTTGGTACGAAAAGTTCAATCATCAATTTCGATCATTAAAAGTAGAAAATTTGGATTTTCAGAGACTGTTTCAAAGAATTGAGAACAACTGTGCTAGAACAGAAAAACAAGACTGTAAAAGCGAAGTTATGTTTACTATTGTTACAACTTTTCAGTTGTTTTTGAGTCTTAAAAGCCCAAAAAACAAGGTATTACTCTCATTGAACAGTGTAGTTACTGTAGTTGACCGATCATTCGGATAATCTCTTCGCAACAGTTTTTTGGTTTTCTTTTCGGGGAGGTAATTGTTGTTTGATCAATCTCTAAATAGATGAGTACGGTATATAAGCGCCAGAAATTGTATTTAGAAGTATGCATGCCCATGAATTTTTGTTTGGTACTGTAAGAGTTTTAAATAGTTCCAGATAATTCTAGACCCAAGTACAGTATACTTCCAAAATAGTATTTTTCTGTTTTCAAGGAGAAGCAACAATGGAACTATTCAATTATATCCGGAAGATTTTCTGGATAACTGTAAAACATTTTTTGAAAGAGCACTCAATCACTTTTTTTCTAAGAGACCTAGAGCACTGGAACTTTTGATTTGAATGCCGATAAATTGTTTCCAATTAGGAAAATAGGAATCATCTATTAATTTGTATATGAAGAACTAGAGATGTTTCCCAATCATAGGACCTTCGATAATCATCTCGGTACTTAAAATTCTATGATTTTTAGGACATTCAGTAGGCTATAGAGATTTTTCGGCTCCGCCACACTTTGCAACTAGACATTTCGAAACTACGACGTTTCGCATCTGGAAAATTTATGATCATATTAGACGACTTTTATCGTCTGCGAAAGGATGTCTAGTTGCGAAATCTCGCGGAGCCATTTTTTCTGACATCTTAATTTTTTGAAAATCTTTTTTAATGAATTAAGTTATTCATTTCAATCTTCTTTCTTTTTACTCTTTTCATTCTTCTAAAAAATTGCCTCAAAGATCTCGAATCGAAAAATCATTTTCCGAACAGCTGCGAATTCGAAATTAAAAGTTCTTGTTTCTTCTCCATAATCTCCAAAGTTTAATCTAATCAAGAATAATTAATTCATTGTCTATAAAAAGTTGCCAAGGGTACAATTAATAGCACAATTCTTCATTATAATTCTCTCCCAAGTTTACTTGTTAATGTTGTAGCAGGCATATCCAGCAACATTGACAACCTTCACGGCGTACTGCTTGCAGCATCCCCATTCCTTGGAGTTCATTTTCTGAAACGTTTTGAATTGAGATCTGTTCTCAAATTAAAGAAGTTGAACATACGTTGGCCAAAGCAGTGCAGACTTTGTTAACAAAGGCCTTGGTAACAATAGCGATACCCTCTCCGTAAACATTCTGAAGACAGGCGGTCTGCTTAGCAGTTCCGGTCTTCTTGTTGTTAGTCTTGCAGTTATTGAGAACCTTCAAGCACTTGTTGATTGGAACCTTACAGGCATTCAAGAATGGTTGAGTGAGTTTATCGAGAAGAGCCATAATGTCCGTGCAACTGTTGACTGAAAACAGAGGAATGTCTGTGCTTGTGTCTTTTTAAACTTACATCCGTTGTACAAAGAAAGAGCTGGAAGGGCCTTGCTCATACTGTTATTGATGACACATGACTTTCCCTCTGCAATATTTTGTTTTGAAAAATAGATTCTGAACGAGACTAACTGTCAATAAGAGCGGCGGTGTCTTCTGGAGTGGCATACAATGTTGGTTCGATGCAAGCAATAATCTGAAATTTGAGTTGATGAGGACTTCAAAAAAATAGGTGTCATACTGGATCCAATTCCTTGGCTGTGTAGAAAGTGACACCCAAATTAACGGCCTTCTCGCAAACTTTTGCTCTTGTGGCTGCGGCTCCGTACGCCGTTTGGATTCCAATCGAGGAGATAAGGAGAACCGTTGCGAGGAATTTGGCCATTATCTGGAAATTGAGAAGTTGGATTTGATTGATCTTGGGGCGAGGAAGAACTAGTTAGGATAAGAAAAGAGGCAAGATATCAGCTCGAGAAATAGAAAAAATAATAGAAGAGAGGTCCCATAGCATAGTTCAATGAAAATTAGGATCTGACGAAAACTAATAAGAAAAAACGACAAGGATGAGTCGACAAACTCCCTTTGAAGAAAAGAACAGCTTGATTTATATCAAGATATCAATATTAGATTCTAGGAGCACATTAGTCATTCCGTAGAATACTGACAAATGCATACTGTACCAGAAATCACATCTCCATAATACCTTCTAATACGAGTACATTAAAATCCGACTAGACAGGAAAAAAAGAGAAAATGTATGCACTCATCCTCTTATGAAACTAAAAAAATGAACGAATGAACTGAAGCCATTATGATTTTTTATCCCCCTCTGATACATCTCCCGTTTTTATATACACTCCTCATCGTTCGATTTTTTCGATTCGAAGCGATGGGACGGATTATCGCACCGGGGCGGGGGGATACGGGGGGATAACCACGGGGTTGAAAACGAAAAATCGGAGGTACAACGGTCACCAAATCTCTTTTTTTTCATTTTTTGGGTTTTTGACGAAAAGAGTGAACTTGGATGATAGTTCTGAGAAGGGCAAAAAATGTGGATGACAGGTACAAATTGAAGAGAGATTTAGGGGGAAATTGAACTGAAAATAAAAAGAGATATGTTGAACACTTGATCTGAAATGGTTGAATATTTTGAAACTCTGAAAACAAAAAATAAGCTGAAAAGTACAATTTTTTTTTTGAAATAATTGATCATAAATCGGTGAGGCAATTGTTTCAAATAGGAGTGTTTCAAAATTAAATTAGATTGATAAGATCACAATAAGCTCAATACTGGGCTTTAAATTTTGTCAAAACTTTATTCATAATTTCGAAACATGGCGAAAAATTTCTCAGGGATTTTCTGAAAAGTTCTGAAACGAAAGAACAATTTACCGGAGTCAGAAGCCGTTACCTGATAAAAATGATCTATTTCTTTTCAAGTTTTATCAGCCTAATTTTTCAGATGAACGGATCGGTTCACACCATTATTGTCGTTTTGTTATTTTTTTTTAGGCTTCTGGGTGTTTTCCTTCATACAGCGCAAACAATTCTTGCAAGGTTTCAAAGTTTCAGGATGCTTTCAAATCAAGTTTTCCGCGCCAATCAGGATGATGATCGTCGATCACTTGAAGTTCATGTCAAAATATGTTTCATTTGACCTTTCTGTGATTTATGTCATTCAGATTATCCCGGTTTATTGTTTGACATAAATTATTAACATTTCTAACTTCCTTGTTAATTGTATAAAAGTCTTGAAGAATCTACGAAGACAATCAATACATTTTCAGTAAATCTTATCTGTGTTCAAAAAACCAGTAGAACTATTTGGTGTTCTCAAGATTACGGTGAAATGATGATGAGAAAATTAGTTTTTGAAGTTTTATTCTTCAAAGCCTCTTGCAAAACGAGCTCCAATGCTATATATGTGTTCCATTATTCAGGTTTGATATGTTTTTTTATCGACAAGTCGATTTGAAAACTTTTTGTGACTGCATTCGCCCACGCAACGATCAGTGGATTACCAATACCATTTTCCTTATTATATATCTAGATCTTTTTGTTCATTTCATTGGACTTCAGTACTTTCAGATTTCATCCCTTCAAAAAATCTGCGATTTCCGGAAACCCACTTATTATTTTCTCAAACAGTTTCAACAACACGTATACTCTATTGGCTCTCAAATATTTATTCACTAAAACGGGAAGGTCAAATTTGGAAGCATCACACAACTCTTTCTTCTATTCCAATTTACTTCTCGATTTGATAGCACTTGTATGGAGTGACATTGACAACCTTCGGTGCGTACTGTTTGCAGCAGTTCCATTCTTTGGCTGTCATTTTCTGGAAACACAAGATTAGATTTTGATTGGTAATCTACTCAAGCTACGAACCTTCGACAAAGCAGTACAGACTTTGTTAATGAAAGCCTTGGTAACCATCGCCATACATTGTCCATAGACTTTGTTAATGCAGGCATTTTGCTTGGCAACTCCGGTTTTCTTATTGTTAGCCTTGCAGTTATTGAGCACTTTGAGACCCTTGTTGATGACTTGTTTGCATTGATTCATGAATGGTTTAGTGAGTTTGTCAATGAGAGCCATTAGGTCAGTGCAGCCGTTGACTGAAATTCATTAATAGATAGAGGAGGAATAAGAGAATGAAGAGATTCTAACTATTCAGATACTTAGGGGAAGCAGCTGCTACCGTAACTCTAATTCTTGATTCTTCTAAATAAATCAAGCTATTGCAATGTTGATAAATCATTTCTATGTTCAGAAACCAAGCTGACTCGGATTTCCAACTGATTTAAGATAGTAAATATCTAACTCACAGCTACTGTACAGCGACAATGCAGACAACGATTTGCTCATACTGTTGTTGATGACACATGATTTTCCCTCTGTAAATCCAAATGAATTAGAAGTTCTCTTTTCGAAACTGACTTGAAATCAAAGTATCCGTATCCTCTGGAGTATTGTATAGTGTTGGCTCAATGCATTGAAGAATTGGCTCCAATTCCTTTGCTGTGTAGAATGTGACACCCAAGTTCACCGCCTTCTGACACACCTTCGCTCGATTCGCCTGGCTGGATACGGTAGCAAGGCAGACAGAAGAGACAATAAGAGCTGTTGCGAGGAGTTTTACCATTTTCTGGAAACTTTACGTAATGTTAGGGAGTACTGTAATCAACAGGAAAGCATAGTCAAGTTAAAGGAATCTTTAGGATTTCGGAGTGAATTTTGACTGAAAACCGATTGATTCTCCAAACCTTTAACTCCAAAAAAAAGTGACGCGTTTCTCCAAAAAACTTGCGATTTTAAAAGATCGGCGAATGGATTACTGTAGTTTTTCGTAATCAGGATTTACTTTTCGTATACAAAAACTCCACACAAAAAGCGGATTAATTTGATGATACACCGTAAAAGTGAGGTCATAAAAGGGGATAATAACACAAAGTGGGAGTTTTAAAATACGGTTTTTTGGAAAAATCAAAGCGTCGGCGATTTTTGATGATAAAAAAATACATAGGAAAGGACATCGAGAGATCGAAGAGATTGGAACGGAAATGTACTATGAACGGAAGTTCAATAATACAGAAATGGAAAGATATATAAATAGACGAGTCTGGAAGACTTCTTGTCAGTCTCTATTAGAGCTGTGCGGACTTCCGACTTCCATTTTCAAAATATCTTCTTCCGCACAGCTCTGGTCTTTGTGTACCGGTGGTATAAGCCTTGAAAGCGGAACAAGGGCCTAAGGAAGGACAGTCTAGATAGACTATATCCTCACAGTAAACTCTAAAAAAACATAGAATAGTAACTAGAAAACTTCTTATCAGACGATAAGCATCAATAACTTTTGAAGCCAAAGAATCACTCTAAAATTCCAAATCAACTTCCAAAGAACCGATAGTTTTTTGAAAATCAGAATGCAAAATGAAAAGTGATCTTCCATCCCACAACAGCTCATTTTATATAGGGCACTTTTGTCACAGATCAAATCAATCCATCCCAAAAATATCCGCCTACACGTGTTGAAATGTGTTACTGATGTGTCGATTCTCTTCATTCAGTTAATCTCCGACAAAGATTTGGATCATACTAACTACAGGCAGTTTTTGAAAATCATGAGAGAGAGATGTGTTTTTTGATCAAGGTTTTCTAGACCCATGATATTTCGCAACATTTTTGCAATGATTTATTTCAGAAGACAATTACGGATTAGCACTATTCTGTCCATCCTTATTGACTCCTTCAGCTGAAAATTTGTCTCTTTCATCCGGATATTCATCAGTCGATTCTTTGGATCCAACTATCTTCTCTGGAGGTGGCTTCTGTTGAACAATAATCTCTGCCGATGGAGGTTTCTCTTTTTCCATTTTCTGTACCAAATTATCATTTTGATTGAGTCTCTCATACACTTCTGCAGTATTCACTCCACTATGAGTTTTCAGTTTTGGAGTCATTTGGACACAACTCAGACGAGGACATTGACTGGTTTCTGGCTCCACTTCGGTTTCAATCACACTACGAACACTTCTTCCGGAGATGGCTGCTTCACGTTGACGGTCACGAAGGGCCTGAATTCATTTGTTTGCGCGTTACGGTAGCCACAGTGCTGATAAAAAACGGTAGCTTCAAAAACTATTGTAGTATTAACTAAAAATACAATAACTAAATTTTTATCAGTTTCGCAAAACAATCAAAATAGTTTGTAGGCATCTAGTGAAAATGTATTCAACTGGAAATCTTTAGTTGCAAATCTACAAGATGCTTCACTCTACCTGCCGTCTCTCCAAATGCATTTGCTCTCGATCCCGATCATTCGAAGAGCATGTGATAACTGTGTAGATTGGAAGAAATAGAAATAGTGTCCATTGCAAAACTGTTATTGAAAATCTACAGTAACCTTCCAAAAGTTTCAAACTAACGTTCAAAGAAGAGAATGTTAAACATAACGATTGTCGAGATGGTTCAAATAAATCGAAATAAATATTTCTAGAGAAATACTTTCCCGAGCATCTTTCATTTTGCAGAACACGCCTCAAAAGTTAAATTCGAACGTTTTTATTAATATTTTTATATAGAAAATTTGAATTATGGTTTTACAGTAGTCTGTGAGTCGATAGCTGGTTGAACGAGTGTGGTTGTCTGAAAGTTGTTATATGCTTAGGAACTTCAAAAAAGGCTCACCCTTCGACACGATCCAGTTTTTGTACAAGAAAATCCTGGAGGACAACAAGAAGATGTTCCAGGACAACATGTTCCTTCTGTGAATGGGCAGCAACCTGGAATTCCTATAGGATACTTTGCTAAGACTTCGTTCAATAGAAAGGAGAGATTCGTTTCTGTTATACCGCAAAACCGAATTCAAAATTTGGAAGTTTTGATTCAAGAATTCCTATTTTTCCAACTAATTTTTTCAATTTTTCCTGAAATTTATACTTCACACAATTCATGATGATTTTATCATAAGAAGCCCTCCAAAATTAGAAATCACAAACCATATTGATCATTTCCTAATGGACAGCACACGGTGTATTCGTCACATTGTGTTGTTCGTTTCTCGTCACATAAATTGGGTTCCAAGGTACAATTTGACAGTTTTAACAGGAGACCTGAAAGAAAATTACGTTTCATGTTTGGAAAAAAGTAATTTGAACGATTTCCAAATATTGAAACTATAACTATTAGTTCTGCACTTCAAAACTGCACTTCATATTCACTTTCGTTCTGCTCCCTAACAAAAATGTAGCTCTAGCTCCGCCCTTCCTACTATAAAACTTGTAAACAAGACCTTTATTTGCTAAACTAGAATTCGTATTCGCTGTCATTGAAACTTTGAATGAGCTCACCGAAAACAAAGAAATAATAAAGAACGTTCGAGAAATATGACATATTGTGTAGGGAATGGGTTGAGAGTAAAAAGAAGCAGACATAATTTTTGATATCATTAGTTTTAATGGTTTTATTTCCATTTTTCTGAAGACTGATAAGGAAAAATGGTGGGTGGAGGGGGAAAAAGGAGACAGTGGTGATTATTACTGGACTATTTTTTGTGAGTTATGCATTATTTCTATAATCAGAGTTCGAATTTGAGTTCCATTTTTTGATTTTATATTGGTTATTCTTCCACATTTTTTACCTTTTTATGATCTGTTTCTGCCACCTTTTTTGTCAAAGAGCAACATTTTTATTTCACAAATCTCCTTCGATTTCTAATTATATTACATGTTTTTATTACTTCGTTCACATCTTCTCTTCGTATTTCAATGGAATATCGTGTGGTTCTTCAGTTTTTGTGAAGTCAGCCGGCTTGTCAGTGAAGAAGAAATACGCGGAGAAATTTGCCTGGAATTTTATTCTCTGGTAGGTAAGCTATTTACTTTAGTACTCACCACTAACAACAATCCCGACATGACCAAAAACGCATGTGACCATTCAGATCTATCCGATTCATCGGTTACTGTAATGGCCACAATGGCAGGAACAAAGAAAAGAGCCAGGCATTTACAGAACTGGATAGCGGCAATCACCACATCAGCGAATTGCTGGGAGACGTGTCTGCAAAAAAACAGTGATTCAGATGATAATTCCAGTTGGCAGATCTAGAAGTTTAGTTTCTTCTAGTAGAGGCCATCATACCTCCCACACTGATAAAATCCTGCACAATTAGTAGACATCAAACAGTTCACAGCAATCAATAAAAACATTGCAATCCACTTCTGATCTTTAGAAATGAATCCAAGTCCACCAAACAGAATAGAGACGATTCCACAGGAGATGGTATTGAAAATCAACATCTTAGTTTTGGGGCCGATGGATCTGAAATAAAAAAAAATACAGTTACAGTTTCAGTTTCTGGATACACACGTTATTCTATCACTTATAAATGCTGCTCCAAATTTGAAAGGAAGCTGTGCAAAGTTTGTGATTCCGATGATAAATGCGGTTTGCTCAATCGGAAACTCCAAAACTGTATGGAAGTAAATTGGTGAATACGTGATAATCATGATTGACATAGATAAATCCATGAATGCATTGAACCAAGTGCACACCAACGCTTTGTTGATTACCATTCTCAGATATGGGATTTCTCTGAAAATTTCGTTTTCAGAATACGGGAAAATGTCTTATCAAAACCTTTTCTGATCGAAATGAGCAGCTGATTTCCCTTTTTGTATATTGGAAAGCTCTCTGGAGGTGACACTTGAGTGGGAGAGTGGGTCGTCAGAATAAACAATATACCAGAGAATGAAGCAAAGGATACCTGCAACAGAGTGGACGTAGAATGAAGACCTCCATCCAAAACTTGAGGTGCAGAGCTGAAATGAATATTCAGCCAAATTTCTGAAAATCTGTAAACTCACAAATCCAGTAACTGCCGTCGTGATAACTGTCGCAAATGGTGAGAACACAGTGAGAACGGACACGAAGAATGCAACTTCATCATGTGGTGCCCATTTCACACAGATTATTCCAATGACAGCAAAATCGGCAGCATAGGCGATGCCCTGAAAAATTAAGATTTTTTAAATATTTTTTCTTTCAGAAAATAGTTCTGAAGTTCTACATTCTCTTCTTGTCACATGTTAACCATTCTGTTCTGCCACCGAATCTCATGAATATTCAATTTCTACCCATTCATTGTCCTCCATCAACCAACCTGTATCAACCTTATGACCAACAAAAGAACGTAGTTATTTGCCGCGGCAAACGGAGTACAAGAAGTGGCAATCAAGGAAATTATACCGGCAGAAAGGAACACATTCTTGGCTCCATAGCGAACATACATCAAGTTATAAGGGATAGTTCCGAGGATTGTTCCAATAGCGACTGCCCAAATCAACTGAGCTTTTTCAGTGGAAGTGTAGTCATAGATGGATTGGAGAGTCTGGAAATGAAAGGGTATCAAAAATCTATTGTATTTTTGAAAAATGTTTACTTCCTTGAACGCCAAAAGACCTGCAAATCTCCCAACATGAAAAACTACACACCGTCTTAGATTTTTATCTTTATTGACTTCTCCGAAAATCAAAAAACTCCAACTCACCCCATTCTCTCCCATAACAGCTCCTTGCATATCATCCTTCATACAAATAAATGCAAAATTCATAATAGTATAATTGGAGAAAATGCTCATCAAACAAAAAAATGCAACCATCATAACAATGAAACGGTAGTAGGGCATTTTGGGTAGACACATTCTGTCACTACTGACCACTTTCCCTTCCTTTTCATCCGCCATTTTGAGGGTGAGAGAGAAAAAAGATGATACTATCGGAAGGAATAATTTGAATAAGGTAAGAAGTTTTTGAAAATGGAATAGAGGAACCTTGAAAAATATTCGATAGTTGTTATTCGGTAATAATAACTGAACATTTTTTTGCAGATAGATACAATTATTGACTGCATACCTGTTTCAACCACTTTTTGTTTTGATGGTCGGAGGAGTACTTCTAAAAATATAATGATCGATTCCGTCATGAAAAATCAAACTGTGTTATTTCTATTATTACTTTTGAAAGTTACTAGAACCAACAAAACAGTTCATGACCAATGAACGATTCAAAATTATCCCCAATAGAATTGCAGATACTCAAAAACCAAAAATTTATTGATCTCAAACAGGACTGGTACAAAAACCACACGTGGCAGCACATGCAAATTCAGCGATAAGAGGAAGTTGAGAGGTACACATTCCGTTGGTGGAGTAGGTTGTGCAGCTGAAACCAAAATTATTGTAAGAGCTCCAATTTTGGGAATACTCACTCGCTGCTCGAAAACCTATCCGCACAAGTTCCACCTCCTGAAACAGTCTTCCCACATAAATCCAGTGTTAACGCGCACATGACCTTCAATTGTGCGTCATCATAAATACTGCATCCTTGTTCTTTGGCTGTTTTAAGAGCAAGACATGTTGCAGTGTCAGTTAGATCCACACAAGGGGATACTGCTGAGTCGACTGGAAACAAAAAAAAAGAAAAATGGAAATTAGATGAATGAGCTTACTATATCGATATGACCAGGCATATGTGGTGACGTAATATCGGTTATAGGTGAAGACTGGCAAAGGATTCACTTCAGCTAACATCACTTCTCCGTTGAATTCGTCACAGCAGTAACTGGAAATTAAGATTTGATTCTTGAATACAAGAGATTGGAAATTATTTTTGTTCCAAAATAAATTAGATTCAAAACCCACCGAGTCTGCGTCGCCGTCATGTCACTTTTTAATTTCGGTTCAATTCCATTAAAAGTGCATCCATATCCACATTGAGTGTTGTATGCGGCATCAATTCGGAATTGAATCTGTTTTCCTACGGGAGCCTAGTAAATTGAAGTTATTTTTCAATTTTTACTACTAACTTCATAAAAAAAAGCAGAAAAAAAATGAAAGAAATCCAGAAAAAAAAACTTCTAGTTAACCCACCTGAATCCAATGCGCACAATACGAAAAACCTGGTCTAGCTGTCGCTGCATTCGATATATTCCCGAATGTGTAATTTGCTTGTTGCCATGTATCCGTGGCTGTCAGTGTACTCCCACATCCATAATCTGCTCTTTCATCACACAACGCTCCTCCAAAACCATACGGACAGATACATGCTGCACAGTTGGCTGGATTCGGAATTCCACCGTTTCCACAATTCAGAGTAGAGGCACCTGAACATCTTATTTGTTAAGATATCATTCTGTTTAAACTTACATGAACAGGAATAATGAATGTTGAGCATTTTCAAGTCCAAAAAAGTGATGATTCTTCCGCCCATTGTGTATACCATCAGTGGTTCTTTTGGAACAATTGAGTCAACTCCACCAGACGAAACAAACCTTCAAAAACTGAACTGAAACTTCAAATCGGCGGTGAAAAAACCTACGCTCTTCCAGCGTAATGCATGAAACTTCCATACTCGTAATTCACCAAATTCGTGGATTGTGCCGTGGTCATTTTGTAGAAATTGGATTGAGAAGCAGCTGGGACATCAGTCAGATCAATTGTGACATAGGAGTCTCGGTCAGATCTCATTTGGGTGTGGAATACACCAAGAGTATGAGAGAGTTCATGAGCAGCGGTACCAATCTGGAAAGATGTTTTTGATTATCTTTTATTCAGTTTCCAAATTCTAGATTTGGAAATCATTCCTACCTAAAACCTCAAACCCTCATCCTAAAATAATCTTTTTCACTCACCACATCACATCCCGAACCGAGAGATAATGTTTGTTCTCCTCCTAGCATTCCCACATTTGAATAGCACCCGACACCGTTTATTATCTGAAGTATTCAAATTTTATCAGCTAAAGAGTATAACCACCACTCACCTTCACCCGATTCGTTGCCGTACTATTCAACTGGAACTTGACACAGGTGTTCTGCTCCAAAAACTTCATTGCATCTAATACAATGCCTTGCATATAAGAGCCCAACGAAGAATCGAAATAGTAATAGATTGTTTTATCAGGCCAAAATTGAGCAGAGTTTTGAATTTGACGTTTTTTTCGGGACTTTGTTCCAGGGGATGTGAACTGAGCGATTTGAGATCTGGGAATGATAGTTTTGGAATTATGGAAAGTTAGAAGTTAGATTCAATTTCATAGTTTGGATTGAACGCTAATCAAAGTTTTGATTGTTCTTATAAAACTGGTAAACTCAACTACAAAAGTTACAAGATCCAATGGATGCACCAACTAATTTATGAAGAACTCACTCATCCAAATTGATATCGCCTTGAAACAGATAATCATTCAATCCAGCTCTTTCATTCACTTCAAACATGTCCAATGCGGGAGGATTTTCTGTCACTTTCACTTTTCTGTATGATTTATGAAGTTTCTTTGATTGATTCTTTGAAATCTTCTCCACTTTTATCTTCTTCCCCATTTGAGCCAGTTGTTTCTTTCGTTTTTCTGGGGTACAACCGCGGAGCGACTGAAATAATTGATATTTTCGAAACTTTGAATAAAAGAGCACTCACATTCCTCAGTGATTTCCTTGCCGCTGGTTTTAGATTGTACACCGGTGGTTTTGTTGGAGCATCTGTTGTTGTTGTTGTTGTAGTTTTTGTAGTTGTTGTACTTTCAGTTGTTGTTGTTGAAGAAGAGCTAGTGCTTGTCGTGTTCACCCTTGAATTCCATGTCCACTTCCATGAAAACGGACCTTCTTCTGGTATTTTTGCAGTTACAGGAATGGCAGCTCCATCTGGTCTGTACTGTTTCTCTTGTCCGTTTTCGAATTCCCATTTGTTCTTTTGAAGCCTATCGTTTTCTCTACTGTCCTAGAATGATTACGTAAACAACTATAGTTCAAATGCAGATCAATATTTCATGTGTATCCATAGTTTGGTTGAATAGAGGAAATCAGTGTGTTCTTATTAGAATTGTATTTTTGAACTTGTTTTCATAAAGAACAACTTTCAAAGACCATTTGAGTGATTTTCAAAAATGTAATAATGACGGATTATATTCTTTAAACTCAACCAAACTAGTGAAATCTATTGAAGTTGAACTTTGAATATTGAAACTTTAGTGATCGAAACCATTTCTTCAAAAAAAATTTTCCAAAAGACCACTGAAAATCGAAGAAATATTCAAATTTCCGTCTGATTTTGATAGTAAACCTTCTAAGTTGCAATTGTTCACTTTTAGACTTCGAGCAGAAAAATACATCATTTTTGATTTGCAAAACTGCCTTACAATGCAATGTCGTAAGAAATGAAGATTATGGACAATGAGACTTGAAAAACAGACAAACTAATTCCAAATCTTACCTTAATGGCTAAAATAACATTCGGAATGAGTAAAAAACCGATAAAATAGATGACAAATCGAGGCATATAGAGAGTGCGAAGGCATTTCACTTCTCTTTTTTGACGGACAGTCCGTTTTTCATCGAAATATTTAATCCGTCAGATGTCTTTTTTATCCTCTTTTTCAGTTGGTAATTTTTAGGTTATGTGCAGTGGGAGAATTTCGTTATTATATTAATTATTCGTTTTTGATTAACATCAAACAATTCATTAGATTTACTAGTTTTGAAATTGCTATACAATAAATAATATCTGTACATATAAAAAAAATTTTCATATGATATGAATACAGGAAAAAGGTTAGATCAGTGGGGGACCGAGCCTGCGGTTTATCATTTGAATAACATCAACGAGAAAGAATATGGGCAGAAGTAGAGCAAATTGAAAGTTGAAAAAAAACCATGAACAAGGAGAGAAAATTTTTGTCGAAGAAATAGAATACATGAATATCAGAGAAAAGTAGATATATAATGGATGAAAATCAAAATTGTGATGGAAAGAACAACAATTGTTTCCATATATATAGGTATGCAGATTAGAAATGAGATGTGTAAAAAAAATTTTGAAATAATTGAAAGTTCTAAATTGAGCCTGCGCGACAGTTTTAATCTATCGATCTAATTGCGTTGTCAATGAGAATAAGCATTCCTGGAACTTGTGATGCGTAAATCACCTGAAAAAAAAACAACTAGATGAAAAAAAAAATGTTGTTGCTCACTCGATTCGTCAACGTTGGAAGCTCCTTTTCTATAGTTTTACGAATATCGGTGATTTCCTTGCCAAAACGCTCATAATTTTTTATAATTTTTACCAGCTCACACAAACAGTGTGTGAGACTGATTTCCGAGCCCTCTTCAATTACTTCAATATCCTCTGATCGAAAATCATTTTTCTTTGTTGACATTTGATGGATGTTCCGGAAAAAGTAGATTAGTTCATGTACATCGCAATCCTGAAAGCTAGTTTTGTAAGGTGTAACACGAACTACAACGAACCTTCTTTCTCAGTGCGTCTTTCTTTTCAACAATAGTTCTGCCGATTTGGTCCCTGCATCTTCTGATAGTCGGGTGTTTGGAGTTCAATGCTCCCAAAAAATCTCTCATCGAGTAGAAAAGATCACAATAGTTTGAGCAATTTGGCGGAACCTTTACTGGTACTTCTCTGAAACAATAAACTAAATAAATACTTCAGTATCAAAAAATAAAATTTGGAATATTTCCCATTGAAATAGAAAAAACCACTCTCTGGATTTTTAATAATGTTCCAAAACTTACTCCTGTTGTTTGATTTTTGCTTTCAATTGTTCTCCTTCTTCTGGTTCATGCGTTCTCTTCCGTCCTGATATAGAGGGAGCTTGGCTGCTATCTCGACTATCCTCATTCGTCATGTCACGAGAATTGCTCCGATCTCGTATAAAGGTGAATGTCGATAAATCATTGAAATTCGGGAACGGAAAATCATCATCTGGTTGGTTGGCGTTTTGCGAAGCGAAAGGTCCTCCAATCGTGTTCATCATGCTTTGAAACCAATTTTGATCGTGTACCGGGGCGGCAGTGGCTTGACGGTTTCTCGGATTGGGTATCTTCTTTCCGAGCGTCCTCTTCCCCTCGGCGGAGAACATGGCGATCGCTCCGTTTTTGAACAAGATAACGTTTCCAATCGCTTCAAATCTGAAAAAAACAAGTGTATTGAATTGTTATTATTAAAATGTGAAGCTCACTCTTGCAGGATTTCAGGAAAATCGTCCATCTTCAGTTTGGCGAAGAAAGCCAAGCGAAGACGTTTTTCTATGTGAATGAGGTCATTGTGCATCGCCGTCTTCATCACCCTGTCGAACGTCTTCTCAAGTTTCTTCGGGCTGAACAGTTTGATGGCATGAGATGAATGGAAGTTCTTCGTCCAGTTTCCAATAGATATGGGCTTCGTGACGTCCAAGATGTCAAGCTCGAACTCTGATTGCAATTGTTGATCCCAAAACTTGTCCCATTGAATACACTCTAAAGTCCGGAAGCTGTGACGGCATTGGTTACAATAGTAGTGTTCATCATGCGCTTCCACACCTACACACATTCTATGCTGCTCAGTCTTGCATCCATTACAAGTAATCATGAACTCATTCCTTGGGAGGTTACAGGCACACAGAACGTTGTCATTAGGTACGGCATAGCGAGGATTTGCATCAGGGTTGAATGCAGCAAGAAAGCCATTCGGCAAACCTTCGACATGAACGTCGTCATCCGCATCCAGTCGAGCATACAACGGAAGTTTTGGACAGTTGGGGACCGAGGGCAATGATGAAGATGAAGCACCAAGCATTCCTTCCATTTCTTATCTTCAATATGTGTGAGTGAATTCGCTGAAAAACGGTTTTTGTTTTTATCAGATGATGGATTTTAGAAAAACGGTTTATCAAAAGAAATTATTGAACGATCATACAAAACAAGATAGGAAACAGAACATGAAATTCTCCAGAACACTAAAATGAGGATCACTGATCATTAGGATAAATAATAATAGAGAGTGTATAAAAGAAGTAGCTTTAAGGAGTTATATGAAAATTCATCAGCGTTTCTATGGGCTTTTTGCATTGAGACATATATTATGTTTGAGAAAAGGTGGGAAAAAAGAAAAACATAAAAGTAATTCCGATTCGACAAATCTAGCATTTCAAATCACTTCCCTCATTTTTTTTAATCATAAAATTTCAGAACAACGGAAACAGCAATGTAATGGGCGGAGAACTGATGAAAAAAAGAGTAGGCGAGCAAATCAATTACTCCGATTTTACACTTAAATCTGGGGATCATAGAAGAAAAGAAGATAGTGAGGAAGCAAAAAAGAAGGTAGCTGTAAGAAGTAAAAAACTTGGGAAGAAACAACAGATAAGGACTCTAAACACAGGGAATTTTAAAAATCGTTCCATATTTTGTTTCCGAGAACGATAGATATGTTTACTAACGTTCAAGACGATGAGAAGAAGTTTGTATGAATTGATAGAAAACAGAAAGGAAATCGCATTGAGTTGAAGTGAGAGAAGAAGAAAACGAGAGCCGGCAAGCAATTCTTGAGATAAAAAGTCACAGAAAAGAGAAAGGAAAGGAGGTAATAAGCGTGAGTTGGAGTCGAACAAAGAAGAGTGGAGGTCAGTAGGCGGATCCTATGTGTAGATGAGCTTACGCCTGGTAAGCGAAGGAGTCGGTGTTGGGAAGTGAGAACGGATACATTGCAACGATTACATGTAACCCGATATGCGAAGGAGAGGACCAATTGACGAGGTGTTCTTTAATATAAACTATAAACAAATGGTGGAACAAAGGAGAAGGGAGAGAGATTACAAAAGCGTCCGAGAACCATAAGAATGAGTTACTAATCGTATCATTAAAACTATTTCCTTATCATCTCAGGAAAAACAACGAAGTTTATACAGAATAACGGTATATGCTTGTGGCAACCTAGGCCTAGATTTGGGGTAAACTTTGAGCGAGAAATGTTTCAGCGCACCTTGCTTTTCTATTTTTTTTTTGTTCAGATCTATCTGGATGATTTGGGAAACTTTACAGGTCATTGGAGCGCCTAGGCTAGGCCAGGATTATCACAAGTTTGAACAGAATGAGTTTCTCGATTTACGAATGTAACTGAGCTGATATCAGTGCTTTCACAAGTTTAGATCAAGTTTTTCCCAAGCGTATTTTTGCTCCTTTCTTTCTCTTACTCGGGTGTTAGGAATAGTCTATATTGTACGTCAAGACAGTGTCCGTCCTAATATTGTTCTTGCGATGGTCGGAGAAGGAGTCGGAGAAGGTAAGGCGAAGCGTTCCGTGGTAAGCAGGTGGGCAACTGGGTCAATCTAAATGTTCTTTGGACCCAACAGGAGGATGGAGTTGTTTCACGGATGGTGTGCAAGAAAAGTGAATGAGGAAGAGGATTATATTGCGTAAGAGGTCCAAAAGACAGGTAGATGGTACGGTTTTATAAGTGGAGAAATAGAGAAATTATGTAATGGATATTACTCTGTTAAATGGTGTCATCGTGTTCATCTTATTCCAATAGGTTATAAGAGAAGGCTCGAAGAACGACAGGCCATTTAAATGTGTATGTTTTTGATGGCAAATGAGAAGATAGAAGTTAGAAAAGATAATAATGAGATTAAAGCAAAGTTTGAATATTGGCAAGAGAATAGAATGAACAATGAAGGTTACTGTTGAACGTTTTTAAAATGAAGTGAAATGATTTCCATCCACTAGTTCTTTTTTCAGAGGCTGAGAGATTTGGAAACGTTAGACACTCAGAAACAGGGCGGAGCTTAGTTCTCAGAATTGTAACAATCTGTCCTGGTAGCGAGTGATCATTTGATCTGGAGAGATTTGGACGGACTTTGGGAAGGCGGAGCTTCTTTCTCAGTTTTTTCTTTTTTTTTGAACGAAACTCCGCCCTTTTCCAACGGACGATCCTCGAAAACAAACATGACTCAGGAAGTGGAAATCACTTTTCTTTCGAATACAAATGGTACGGTAGTTATGAAATGAGGAATCAAATGATGATTAAGAGCCATGAATATGTCTCCAGAACCATTCAAATGATCTGATGTTTAATCATTTCATGAGCTGAATCACCATTTATCACAGGGGGAGAGGTGAGTAATCGTTTGGATCGGAGAGTTTTAGACAGTCAGTAAAAGGGCGGGGCTTAGTTCTCAGAACTGTTTTAATCATTGAGGTTCTGCCACCAAAACATTTCATTCGATCTTTAATTTTTTCAGAGTGTGAGGGATAAGAAACGCTAGACAGTCTGAAAAGGGGCGGGGCTCAGTTTTCAGATCTGTGATAACCAGAAATCATTGAGTTGTTTTTTCCGGAATTTCCAATTAGATCTCGATATTTGGTTCTGATATCCATATGAATTGGAAAATGTTTAGGAAGAAAAGGGCAATGTATAAAAAGAAGAGATAACACAACGAGAATGGAGTTTTTGTGTTATGTAAATGCCCTTTGTTCATTGTCGGAAGAAGTAGAGAATCAAAAAAAGCAATCTTTGACATGCTAATTGACATGACATTGTAGAGTATATTCAGAAAATATATACTTGGGATAGATCGAAAAAACGTAGCAATAAGAAATTGGAAACGGATACAAATTCAAAGATGTCCTAAACAAATTTGAATCGCCATACTTAAGATTAATGAGTATTACAGAAATTTCGGAAAAAAAAACATATTTTTAAAAATCGACACAGTTCCGTCGAGAGAAGGAAAAATAGCCCTACTTCATGGCAACTGACATACGACAGGTAAATCAGTTTTTATCATTTTTAAAACGTTATCACCCACGAAAAGCGAGTTTACCACGACGACGAAACGACAGAAAAAGGGTAATTGATCAGGAAAAGTAAAGTGAAAAACTCTAGACACAAAAGATTCGAGGCACTGAACTTGGTAATAGATAAGAACTAATATACGCGTAAAAAAGTGAAAAAATAAGTAAGTGACTTCAGAAATGATACAATCACAATAATTATTATATGAATTACCACAATATGTAAAATTCTAGAACAACCAATGGGAAAAAATGAAGACCCAAAAGACTAGAATTGGAAGGAACGATAAGAAGTAAACCCGTACCAGTACGTGATAATTAATTATTCGGAAAGTGAAAATTGTTTGTGATGCTCAATAGCGGCTATTGTATTAGAAATAGGAAAGCATCCATACTCTACATTAATCCATTGAAGGTGAAACTCAAATTATGCTCCATTTGAGCAAGGAGCAATTTCTGAAATGTGGAAAGTCAGAGCAAATTTTTCTATTGGAGTTTTTTTTTCCTTCGAGTTCGGAAATTCTTTTGCCAACTGCGTTCCTTACATTTCACCAGCTCTCCTTTGTGATAGAAACGGACATCGACGTTTACGTTTTGACAACAAGGCGAAGATTAACATGAGAATGGAGGTGAGGTGAACTGAATGCTGGTGATTATAATGGTGATAGAGAGCAATGTGGGTTAGTTCAGTGTATCAAATTGTTTTACTACTTGGCTTTGAACTTTATTGCAAATCTCTTTTGAAAGAACAAATAAAAGAATACATTAATAGAGAAAAAATGAAGACTGTGATACACCAAGAAGATGAGTTGCATAAGATACAAAAGAACAGTTAGAAAAAGAACGGATAATGTTTCAGTTTAGAGACATTGTCAAAGTGAATTAGCAAGAAAAAAAATGACTTCAAAATTCCAAGTTTTCGAATCAAAAGGTGTTAAAAAACGGATAAAAGCAATGATGATAAAATTAGAAAAAAATATGAAATTCTGAGAAAGGTGAATTTCAAAGACACCACCGAGTTTGATGGACATGGACGAAAAGAATCTTTGGTTCGAGTTGAGGAAGCAAGAAAAGCGTGGCTGGAAGAAACATATGAAGAAGAAGAAGAATGATGAGTTCCAGTGATGCAAAAATTGGGAGAACAAATGACGGAGGCGTGAGGAAAACCAAAAAAAAAGAGGGGATTTGAATTACGAAGAAGTAGTGAGAAGAAGGTCCGCATCATCCACTTTTAGTCCTCATCGTCAATAAATCCGTGTCGGTCATAAATGAACCATACTCTCCTCTTGATTGAGGTGATTTTGAGAAACTGAAAAAGTTGAAAGTCCTAATAGTTTTCAGACACTTATTCCTCACCTTCCCGTGACCCCGTTTTCCTTCTTCTACCGACTCTTGAATTGCTTCCTGAATCCTCTTCCGGAGTTTTCCAAACTCGTTGGAAGTTAAATTGTACTGTCCGACGAAATTCTCCAGGTGTCTTAGGAACGTGGTGAGGTCCAAATATTCTCTTGGATCCGGGAGCACATTTACTTCTCCTTTGAATTTTTCATCGATTGTTTCCATCCTTTTCGCATTGTTCAGTGAGGAGTCGAAGACATTCGTCAGACTCTCAGCAATACTAGAGTACTCCATCTTCTGAAACAAGATAATTGATAAGGTGAAACTTGAGAAAAAAATTTGAAAGATCTGTTTGAGAAAAATGAACATCACCAACCTCTTCTACTCCAATTTTCATGATTATCTTCCTTTTCATATCGTTTACGAACTCCTCCAAGTATGCATTTTTGACAGACAAAGTGCTGAGGAAACACCCCAGACTGAACAGAAAGTCAAAGACAGAAGCCTGCTCAGCTGGAGGTCTGAAAATTTCTCGCTCCCTGTAAACACAATGTTTTATTTCAATAAATTTATAAAAAAAACTTTTCTTACTTTTCAAATTTAACCCTTTTAATAGCTGACTCTTCATCTTCTTCTTTGATCCTAGTGTGTTGGGCTTCTGCTGTCTGTTGATTGCAATCGATGGTCTCCATCTCTGCTCCCCCATTGGGTTCGTCCATATCTTCGACTGTGGTGGATTTTGGAAGTGGATCCAAGGGCAACAAGTTGTTGTTCTGGACTCGATTCGCAGCTTCAGATGTGGATGGATGTTGCGATGGCGACCTATCCAAAGGTTGGTGGTTTTCGTGCTGGTTTGCAACAGTTTTCTCGGATTTGGGCTCGACATTCGGTGCAATGGATGTGGCGAGTTCAACAACATTTGGAGCCTTCTTGGTGCCAACCACTGGAGGTGTTGGCAAGGCAACTGCAGTGGAAATTGTGCGAGTGTCATCAGGAATATCGGCCAATTCTGTAATTTGAAAAAGTAGACTAAACTCTCATTGAATGAATTTGAACCTGGATTAGTAGTGTTGACAGTTTGGTGTGCTGCATTCTGTCCTGATTGGACAAGTCGACTAGTGACCATCCGATCCACGCGGTATCTCTTGCGGTGATTTGTCACAACAGTCTTTGGCAAGCTCACTGATGGAGGCACTTGGCCTCCGTCTTTTTCTTGTTCTCCTGACAATCTTCTAGCTTCAAGAACCATGTTGGCATTTGCCAACACTGTATCTGTATTGGGAAGTGGAGGAAGATCTTCGATGGCATCGGCAGCAACTGTTGCGTGTCTTCTGGACACCTTTTGTCCCCATTTCGGAACGGAGTAGAGTGGGAGAACCTTGCCCGTCTCGATGAAGGCGACGATTTTCTTCCCCGGAGTCATGAAGACTTCTCCATGGATTTTGAAGCTGTAAGCAGTTATTGTGAGAAATTAATTTTTATAAATTAATGATATAAAAAGTATTGAAATTTACTCACTCGTCGATCAGTTTATCAGACAAACGCGACATCGAAGCGATTGCACAGAATATCTTCATCTTGACATCCTTCACAAAATCATGCTCCAGATACTCCTTGGTGAGTTTTTTGAAGTGATTCCGAATGGTAGAGGGAGCGTGAGTCATTCCGTTTTCCGTCGCGAAGTCCTGACACCAGTTCTCCATATTGGTGGATTCCTTCAGCATCTTTACGGCGTCCTTCGTGAACTTTTCCCAGAGCCTCTTGTCGTCACTCATCGTCCACTCGTTCCTGGCTCGGCTTCTGCACTCTGGGCAATGGTATCGTCCGATTTCCGTTCGAGGTGGGATGATGCCGACACAGATTTGATGCTGCCATGACTTGCATCTCTCGCACAACACCCAATCTTCATTTCTTTCTTCATTAGTTCCTGGTGGTTGCTTCAGTCCACATACACACTTTACGCCATGAACCTCGAGACTATCGTCGGGAAACGGGAATTCCATTATCACCTATAAAACATATTTGTTTTTGAGTTTAGAATTGATTTCAAATGAGAATGAGAAAAAATGAAAGAAGAATTTTTGTTTGAAAGAATCGAAATATTCCAATCCCAAAATCAGAAGTAAGTCAAGAGAAGTATTATGGATTCTTTTCTAGACCAGTCAATCTCATGTCTCCCATTCCTCAGTCGAATAAACTACAGTACTCTTTCATCACCACATTGACAACGCTTTTTGAATGCATTCCATCTTCACCCCACAAAACAGACTTGTTGACCATCGAAAGGGGACTGTGTAACAGTGAAAAAGAGAAAGAACACATTGGCAAGGGTCAGTCGGTTAAACTTTCGCGCATTTTCTAATCAATCCTAACGGCACTTTTTTCTCGAAAATGAGAAATTTCAGATAACAAAAAACACCGTTCTTTGACAACACGACGTCACTAACAAATTATCAGTTTTCACGAAATTTTCTTGAAAAGATGAAGAGAAAAAGTAAATGGATAGAGAAGGAAGAGGTTGGTGATGGGAACATGATAACAGTATAGTTGTCAAGTTATGTGATGTTCAAGAAATGGTGAATTTCTTCAAAATGTTCTGAAAAAAAGTGTTTGGTATGATACTAGGCATTTTTACGTTTGTTTCTATTTTCTCATGAATTTCCATTTTCGAAACGTCCCCTTCATAAACGTCGGTGCCACAGCATTCGTTTGAATAATTTCACTAGAGATTAAAAAAAAACAGAAGAAACTAAATTTATGAAAAAAAAAGGAAGGGCACACACATAAGTAATTTAGTTAGTGCTCGAAAGGCTACACATTTTACAAAACCTAACTGTGAACCGCATCATCGTTCCTGATCATCTTTATGAAAAGTCAAACTATCCTAATATCAATAGAAGTGTCCAATGTAGGTTGGAGACCATTTTTTTGTTTTGAAATGCACAGAATGGACATACAGATAACGAATGAAACAACAATAATTCGAATGAATCGAACAGATGGAACAAGGTGTATTTTGAATGCAAAAACTATTTTTAAAAAGACTAGAGAAGGAAGAGAAGAAAGTTATGAAGAAAAAATGAAGTAGCATCTGTCCATCTCGAGACACATGTTCCTCACTGACCTTCAACAAGGGAGAGAGATTTTGTGAGCTTTTGTTTCTGAACAAAAGTGATAGAGGAAAAAAGTTTTGTGTTAATGATAGTAAGATATAGAAAAAGATGCATCGAGAAGGATGCATAAACAGCTAGAGAAATACAAAAGCATGCACAATCTTTGCGAAAAAAAGAGAGAGTGTCACTATGGGTTTCATAATGGGATTTCTTATTTATGTGGATTTTGCAAACTTAGAGAATAGAAAAAGAAACGTTATACTAAAATAGCAAAAACGAGAAGAAAAAATCCGAAGTTTCTCATATCTTGAAATGAATTAGGTTTTCAACACGAAGACTTCAAAACCCATCCCATTTTTTTTTAGGTTTTTGTAGTTTCTTAGAGATAATCCATGTTTTATAGTTTTTTACTATAGTCCTATTCCAGAAAACGAAAAATGGTTTAGCTGTACGATTCACAGAATGAAAAATTTTCAGCACGAAGAAGGGAGGCATCGATAAAACGTGTCATGGGAAAGCGATATGTAAAATAGACAGAACTATTGAGAATTTTTCATATCGCTGGGAAAAAAACAGACAGACAGTTTTTGTCAAATTTTTTTGTTGTAAATTTTGCCAGCTATTCTTTGTGATAGAAATTGATATAGTTTTTTTTAAATGTTTTCATAAATATACTATTCGACAACGTAAAAAGTAAAGATTACGTGGAAGTGAGCTGATTGTTAGTTATTATGATGACAAAAAATAGCAATACGTGTCAGATCAGAGCATAACATCGTGGATTTCATCAGAAAACCCCCATTAGATCAAAAAACTCAGAAAAAAAAATGAAGATTTCCTTTTTTTATGTGCAATGAGGTTTCATTTGAGACACACATCAACTCAACAAAAACGAAGACACTGTCATTGAAATCGTTGGTAAATGGGAGGTGTCAGAAATGAAGTGACAAATTAACCTAACCGAATTCTCAATTCTTCGGTTTTCCAATCTAAATTCAAACAAATGTAACTGAAAGCCAATCCATCATGTCCTTGGTGAGTAACCTCTGTGCGATGAAGAGTCAAAAATGGAAGATTCATCACGTTTCTCAATTAGACAAAGCCACCTAAACCACACTGCTTCTTCCGATGGATTCGCACATCTGAAAATAAAAATAAGTAACACAAAAAGAGAGGGGAGAAGGTGAATACCCTGCAAAAAGAGAGATGGGAAGGTTTGGCTTATCCCAATTAACCTTTTTTCTTTGGCTTTTTAGTGAGTTTGATATGGAATGTAACACCGATACGAAGGTCATGTCAAAAAGATAAAGGAGGAATTATGGTTCGAAGACTCTAAACTTGAGCAAGAGGAAATAATTAATAGGGCCTCTAAAACTTACATTTGACATGTTCCAGAGAGCAATTTTTTGAAG
The DNA here is from genome assembly GCA_000143925.2 of Caenorhabditis brenneri. Lineage (NCBI taxonomy): Eukaryota > Metazoa > Nematoda > Chromadorea > Rhabditida > Rhabditidae > Caenorhabditis > Caenorhabditis brenneri. The sequence goes on from GL379858.1 coordinate 218,827, forward strand.
AGAATGTGAAATGAGCACAACCTAATTTGCCAGACACTTTGACACCAAAATCAAGATTTTTTGAGTTATACTAGTTTTAATTGAAAACGAAAGTATTGGAAAAGTGCTAATTTTTTGGTGGTGTATAAAGAAATAGACTTTTTTATTCTCTACAAGCCGGGATAGCTGAACCTTGTTGTTTGAGTTTGAAAAGACTATGTGTGTGGTTCAAAGTAAAAAATGATCAGAGCACAAACTCAGTTTTCAATAAATTCTTATGAATAGAAGAAAATTTTCATTTAAATAGATGTTCGTTGAGATTATTCGGGTCATTGTGAGTGTAAAACAAAACATTCAATTCAGTTGACGAAAAAAATTAACTGAACAGTGTATGGGTTACAGTGAGCTCCATGTGTACAAGTTTCGAATTATTGAGTCTCATCGAGTTTCTGAAACAACACTTTTCACAACCTTCTTTCAATTTTTATTCAAGAACCTCAGTTCTCAATTTCCCGAGAAATTTCATTTTTTTCATTTTCCTAGTCTCTCTACCACTCAATCCGGTCGTTCTTATTGGAGTGGAATACATTTTCATCCTCACTCCCTTGAGTCGACACTCCTTCTTTGGCGTTATTAAAACGTATCTTTCTGCTTTCTTTTCATTTTTCTCAATTCTGCTCAACTCATTGGTTTATTTTCCTCAAATGAGAGTGTGTGTTGCTGAGCAACGGATAAGAGAGTCGCCGACATTTGTCCTTTTTTGAGAGGTTTGACGAGCGAATAACGACCCTTCTAGTTTTACGAGAATTTTTTATTTTCTATTTCTCTCTTAAATAAATTTCTTGAGACCACCCGCTTTTTTCATTTTCTACATTTTCACCAAATTCTAATTTATTTGAGAAGCACCGATCCTTTTGTTCATGATTCCTTGGCAGTCAATTTAATTCCTTCTTAGTGCCACCCATAAAGAATAGCTTTCCGAGACAAAATTGGTGCTTTGAAGGACGTTAAGGGAGCCACAGGGCAGATGGCTTTCGGTCCAATTGCGCATTTTTCTTTCGAAAAAGATTTTCCATCAAAGAACATGTGTTGAGAGGATTTGTCTCTAAAGCTGCATTTTGTATATAAGTCGAGAGTCCATAAAGATAAATATAACATTCAAACATCACAAAATGTCTCTGCTCAGCTCCTTTCTCACCTTCATTTGCATGACAATGTGCGCCTTTTGATGTGATTGTGCCTGTCTTCATATATTCTCTTTTCTGCTTTTGATAACATCATTCTTCTACACAAAAACATCAAAACAATTATTCCAGATGGGTCAATACTTCTCTAGTGGTCCTACCAATGACGATGAAATTGAGACTGATTCCAATTCCACAAACGAAATCGAAATACCATTGGAATTCGATGAAATCGACAACGATGAATTCATGGATTCATCTGATGATCTTCCAATGAAAAGAATCGCGAAAATTGAAAAACGCTCTGATTCGGATGAGTATTTCGATACTAAAGATTTCAAAGATGTTGATACAAGAAGTTTCCGGGTAACATCGCCCAACATGAATATCTACGAGTGTCAGGTGAGCACATTTTCACGCTACCTAATTATAAAATTAACTTATAGGTTTGTGGACAGAAGCTCAAAGTGTATAAAAAATATGGAAAATCCCGCTTTGTCGATCATGCACTCAATCATTCCAAAGTCAAATATTTCAAATGTCGGGAGCAGAATTGTGGAGTGGAGTTGCACACGAAGTCGAAAATACAGTACCACTACAGAGTTCATCATGGAATTAAAGGAGTAAAAGGATACTCATTCTCAAAGTGAGCTTATTTTTTGTTTAGTACCTCGACATTTGATCCAGTTACAGGTTGCCTTTCGACGATAAGGTTTTTCAAAATGCCATCAATAAATGTTTCGGAAATCAAATTGACTTCTTCAAAGTGCCAGTGGTTACGAGAACGGAGAGATACAGTTTGGTGAAGAACTTCAAGAAGGTAGGCATTATTCTAGTAATAATATATAGCTGCAACTATTTTTTTGGTACCGATGTCAAAAATTTCATGATCAAGTTTCTTGTCAAGATTTATTTTGAAAATTATTTATTGCAGATGAAAATCTGAGCTGTCTATGTCTAACATCTCCAACCTTGGCTTCAGTTCATTTCGAAGACCAAACCCATCTGCAACAAGTATTTCATCTTCAGATTTTCTATGATTCAGATGTTTTCTCTGTTCATCAAGCCCTTTGAGTTTTTTTTTCATTCCCGATTTATGTTCCATTTTTGTTCTCCATTTCCTCAATTTCATGTATGTTTTCAAGAGGTACCTCCTCAATTTTTATACTTCTTTCTATCACATATGAGAATAAATCAAAGTTATTCCAAAATCAAAAAAAAATCTAATTCTCCTAATGTTTTTATTTTGTAACGAAAAAAGTAAAAGTATTCGAAAAAAGTGAAAGTGACCTTCTATTCAAATATTATTCCTGATGGAAAAAAAGAGACATCACTCGCGCAGTTGGAAGACAATAGTTCTACTTTGTGTTAATTTTTTTTCTTATTTATCTTTCTGTAATTTGAATTTGAAATTGAATTATGAAGCCAGAATTCTATGAACATGACTTTGAATAATTCAGTTCAATTTAAGCCTGATTTCTTCTTTCTCTCTCTCTCGAAAATCAGCTCGAAGCTGATAAAAGAGCTCATTTGTAAACATTCCTCTTCAGTGGGGTTTTATGGGTGTGAAACGTTACAAGTAAACGTCTGTGAACACAATCGGAATAATAAAGTGGGCCGTGTGTCCTGGGAAACTGTCCATTTTTATCACATATCAAATAGAAATTCCACATTAGAGAGCTTTTTTCACCGAAAAAAGAAAAAAATCGTTGTCCAATTCTCACGGTTTGAAGTTCCCATAATCATTAAAGGCAACATGAATATACCCGTTTTATGAGACTGTTGTGATTTTTCTTTATGTTTTGGTGGTTAGCAGGTTTTGCTATGTGCATTTTGGAGATTATGGTGATAATTGTGAAAATCTCCTTCTTTTTCTCCTTTCTTTTTTTAATTTCATTTACAATTATCATTTATTTAACGTTCCGATACTTGGTCACCATGAAGAATTTAAAGTCACAAAAAGAAACGATGAGAGTTATACAAGAGGTTGGAGCTAAATGAAACTAGATTTGTCTTCACTATTAAAGACAGTTTGGGTGAAATTACCGTATTTTGAAATAGTTCTTCTAGAAAGAACTCATGTCCAATCCATCAGTCCCCGCCACCTCTCCTCTCTTTTTTTTATGATCAACTGATCGGTCACTCGCTTCTTCGAGTGTGTCGATATAATTCCTTCAGAGTTCATGAGCAATTTTTGTTATTTTATTGAGTTTATGGGGTGATAAAACATAAAATCTTAGGAGTGAACTCACGACCAATGTTTGTTCTCCCTGATGCGTTTTTTCGATTATTCCTGATCATTCAAAACTCTTTGCCTTCCAAATTTCTTTTTGCAGTCATGTCCTCAACAACTGAAAAGATGACAAAACCACCACAAGCCAGAGTCCTTTGGACTGATGAAACCGACGAGCTGCTGGTGAATATCCTCGAGGAAGCGATGGATGGAAGAACGGCTCCATTTGAAATTATGAAGATCAAAGAGGAACTAGTCCGGAGAACTGGTGTTTCAATGAGATCGATGATCAAATGTTTCCCCATTGCCATCGAGAGATATCTCAAAGATCCATCTGTGAGTCTGGAGATGCGAATCCGGATGGCATATTTCGCGAAGGCTAGTGTTCCAATGGACCTTCAGAATGAGTGAGTTGCAGGGTTTTTCATAACAATGGGAATACTCTCTGCATTATAAAAACCGTATTTGATTATGAACATTTTTAGAATGCAAGCTAATGGAGTGGCCAATCTCATCAACAACAAGCTGAAGAAGTTTGTCAGCTCCAATCCATCTATCGCTTCAGTACCGGAGGGAGCTACTCAGCTAGCTACAAAACATTCACAAGTCTTCAGTTCTCATGTGACCCGTCCATCGAACTATGCCAGTTCAAATGGTGCAAATGCTCAAATGAGCAACAGCTATCATGGCTCCAATGCATGGAACTACCCCATTCATTCTCCCTATGTCAACTCATCCGCTCAACATCTTCTTCCTCAGTGCTCTTCTAAAACGCCACTGGTTCCAGGAAGTGGCCAGTCAAACATCGGTTATACAGGATTCGACGGCTCGAATGCTGGAAGCTTCCCGCCACAAAACGTGGGGAATTTCCCAGGACACTCGCAACACTACTCAGCACCGAATCATTTTGGACAAGAATATTATATGCATCCCTCGTGGACTGCGTCAAATGATTCTGCTTTGTATGACCCACCTGGAGGAGACCTTCTCGATTTGGATTCGTTCGCACGCCAACCAAATGGAAGAGATGATGTGGGTCCAGTCGTTTCTACCGGAGCTCAAGCCCATGCTCAGGATATGGCTCCAGCACCTCCTAATTCTGTTCTCCAGTCAGCCTCCGGTCATTCAAACTCTGCTTCTGTGAGTATGATGCCTCCAAGTGCCAATGAAACCGAAGGAGCCTCCAATTCCGGCAACCAAATGGCAGCGTCTTTTTCACGAGGATTGAAGGAACCAGCTCAGGAAACTCCTCCAATCAACAATCACATCAAAACCGAGATCAAACAAGAGCCAAATGGAATCGTGGCATCCAAGAAAAGAGGAGCGGCTGAAGGAGATGAGAGGAGAAGCAAGAAGTCGAGAGCAGAGGAGAGGTTAGTTATTTGTTAAAATTCACTATTTATCATTATTATTTTTCAGCGCAAAAGTTGGACTCCCAACTCCAAGCAGAACGTCGTACCAATTTATGTACGACTTCTTGCAATGTTTCGAAGGATTCAAAACTGATAACAAGTTCATCAAGGAGTTCATACAGACATTGTTGGACACCACCATGGCCAGAAAAGATTATTTGGAGAAGAAAGTAAGTCTTATTATTTTCTGTTCTGTTTTTAAGTATTCCAATGATTCTCAGTCATCATGAGTATTTCAGGTTATTTCCATAGAGGTTGTCAGTTACATCATGGATGTGGCCTTCAGCGAATCCATTCAAAAGGCCAAGGATTTGGAATTGGAGGACGACGTGGTGGTGATGGAAACGGAGCAGATTTCACTCAAGACCTTCCTTTTGAAGCTCAAAAACTTGGTCAATTGCTTCATTCCGTTTTCTCCAGCTTTGGTGTCACTCGCTGAGAAAATGGACAAAGTTCTGGAGGGAGGAGTTAAAAAGAATGGCGTTATTGTTGATGCCGGAAAGTTGGTGAGTAACAGTCGAGAATTCTAAAACTAAAAGACTATAAAACTGATTTTATTCCAGGGAGTAACGGCAATGGAGGTCATCGAGTGCTTGAAGTTCGCTAAGTCTACATGTGAGCTCATTCCTGAACTTTGAATTAATTCCGGTTTCGTTTCACTGAATATTATCCACTTCTGTTGTTTTGTCCTAATTTACTTTCTTTATTCTTCAATTATTTTTTTTATTTATAGATTAATACGTTGTTATTTGGAAGCAATTTCTCTTTTATTCAAGTGGTTTCGATCAATAAAAGTAACTCTCAAAAAACTGTATTTAGTGTTTTTCTTGGAACGTTCCAATTGAGTATTGTTTCTGAAAAATGTTTGGCAAAAAAACTCATATTTGGAATCCCGCTTCTTTTTTCTTCTCATCAGAGCAGGTTTACATCATTTTTATTTATTTTTAATTTTTTCCACTGTTTTTTCTTCTTTTTGTTTTTCTTCTTGTCTTATATACTTCTTCATTCATTAAATTTTTAAATTAATGAATTTCAGGTAAAAATGGCAGATGTCGAGAATCCAACAACTGGGAACGAGGAGGCTCCAGTGAAGAAAGAGGATGCAGTTGAGGAGAAGGCAATCGACCAGGACCGTGTCCACATAAAAAATATACCAACTTTTATTGGATTTAAGCAGTTCAAAAAGCTGCTAGAAAAGTGAGTTTTTGCATCTTCAATAATCATTTTCAATAGGCTAATTCAAAAATTAGTTTCAATGTGTGACAAAACTTGAATTTTCAGAATTCTCGGCGATGTGAAGAGTAAGAAAGTCCGATATATGTCGGACTATGCTTACGTAACTCTCGAATCCCCGGAGGATGCTCAGAAAGCGATCAAACTCCTCGATGGGTACGAATACAAGAAGTTCAAGTTCTCTGCTCAACTGGCTGCTACAGAAATCAAGGACCTCCGTCCACAAGTTCGAGAAAATAAAGAGCCAGTTGAGCAGAAAACTGCAAGAGAGAGTGTCACACCGTTGGCTGATATGGAGTACGAGAAGCAGTTGGAATTAAAGCAGCAGAACAGTGAAAAGTGAGATTAATAGTTTAAATAAAAAGTATACAAAACAAAACAATTCAGGACCATGGACAAGCTTCACGGGCAACTCAATCGCAACAACATCGCCAATATTGGGAAGCAATCTCAATTCCGACAACGCCTTCAAACCATTCTTCCTGCTCCCAAAACCACTTCTTATCGTAACAAATGTGAGTTCACAATTGGAAATGATTTGGATGGAGAGCTCTGTATTGGATTCGTTGGTGGACGCTTCGCAGAGAAAAAGCACTTTGTAATCCCACCGGTCAACGTGGATATTGTCTCCAATCAAATGTTGGCGATTCTGAAAGATGCATCTGAATTTGTGAAAGAGACTGGACTGGAGCCATTTGATGAATTTGAGAGAAAAGGATTCTGGAGAATGTTGACGATCAGAGAATTCGGAGGAGATGTAATGCTGATTTTCACCGTTTTTCCGTTGACAGAACAGGAAAAAACCGAGGAAGTTCAGAAGAAGATTGAAGCGAGATTCTTGGATTTTGAGTAAGTTTTTAGAAAAAAAAATTATTTGATCTGAATTTCCTATTCCAGTACCTTCAAAACCAAACAATACCGAGTGTGCAGTATCTATTGGCAAGAGATGGTTCATATCAGTGATGCTCCAAACTTCAAACTGATTGCTGGCACTCCTTATATTTACGAATCTCTTCTGGACTGTCGCTTCCGAGTTTCTCCACCTGCATTCTTCCAGACAAATAGTCAAGCTGCGTGTGTACTTTATTCGAAAATTGGAGAGCTTTGTGGTCTTGGAGAGAAGGCGTCAACCACTTCAGATGTTCCAATGGAGACTGATGAGAAGCCAGTGGAAGCTTCAGAACCATCAAAAGCAGAAGAACTATCGAAAGTTGAAGAAGATTTAGATGCACCACCAGCTAAAATTGCTAAAGTTGAGCCTGAAACTACTACTCCAGAAGACCACGGAACAATTCTTCTAGATATTTGCTGTGGAACAGGAACCATCGGACAATGCCTCCTCAAAACTATTCAGAATACACAAAAAGTATGTTGTATTGGAATCGAAATGATCGCTGAGGCGGTGGAGGATGCGAAACAGAATGCCAAGCAGAACAAGATGGAGAAGTGTTGTAAATACATTGCTGGAAAAGCGGAAGACACATTCCGTTCGATGAGATATCATTTGCCAAATGGATTCGATTTGAGAAAGTCGAGAGTCGTTGGAGTCCTAGATCCACCAAGAGCTGGAATGCATGAGAAGGTTATTCTGGCATGTAGAGAGATGGAAACAATGCGCCGCCTGATCTTTGTCTCCTGTGAGCCCAATGCTGCCATCAACAATATTGTGAATTTGTGTCGTCCAGAGTAAGTTTGTATTGATTAGCACACAATCTACAACGTACTTTTTATATATCATCTTATCAACTACAATCTAAACATGATAAGATCGTTTTCTGGTCTCTTCACTCTTTTTCTCTTTGTGTGTCTCTATTTACTCCGTTTGCAGGTTTTTGATTTTGTTTTTTTTTTCTTATTTTTTCTGGAAACATCACATCCAGTATTTAAACAGTTTTTTCTCGCACAAGACCTCATTCCTTTCATTTTCAGATCTCGAAAATATACGGGAGCTCCATTCTCTGTTACACGTGTCCAGCCAGTTGACATGTTCCCACAAACAAACCATATGGAGTGGATCATTCAACTGGATCGTTAATTGTTATTTGTTGCTTTTTTTTTTAATTTTTAAAACTGTCATCAATTTGTTACTTCTTTTTTTTTTCAAAAAATTTGACTCACTTGTTGTTATTTTTCATCGTTTTTCCGTTCGCCTCATTGAAAATTAAACTTATTCATTTCCTATTCTTTCTTCTCGATTATCTGGTTAAACTCGACCATTGAACAGTTTATTTCTCTCTTTTTTTGTGTTCACCAACATGTGTTGACCACGTTGGTCTACGAATTGTTCAATGATTCTTTAGTTTTCCAACAAAAAATAACAAATTGCAGGTTCAAATTCGACCGATCGTCATGAGCTCCACTGCTGGACAGGTAGGTAGAGCGACCATTTAGTTTTAGAAGTTTTTGAATTCAATTACTACTCGGGGAATTATTGGCAGGTAGCCGTGCATATTCAACACCTTGTCGCTGACTAGTTGCCGAACAGCTATTAAAAAAAACTTTTCATAGCATCTCGCCAATTCGTTGTTTCTTGTGGCAACTTTCCGTTTACTTGCCGAAAGTTCTCTGAACAGTTTATTATTCTTTTTTTTTCTTGACTTGACAATTCATTGTTCAATTTAATCTTGTACAGTTTAGTAGCGCTCCATTTTCAAAACACGACAGTGAAAATCACATTTTCAGGTGATCAACTGCAAGGCTGCTGTCGCCTGGAGTGCCAAATCTCCTCTCTCCATCGAAACCATTCAAGTGGCTCCACCAAAAGCCCATGAAGTTCGAGTGAAGGTAAGAATAAGTATCTCAAGAATGTCCCGAATAAATTCGTCTTTAGATCCTCTTCACCGCCGTCTGCCACACTGACGCTTACACTCTCGATGGACATGATCCGGAAGGACTTTTCCCAGTTGTCCTTGGACATGAAGGTTCTGGAGTAGTTGAAAGCGTTGGAGAAGGTGTTACTGGATTCGCTGTCGGAGATCATGTTGTGCCACTCTATGTTCCACAATGCAAAGAATGCGAATATTGCAAGAATCCAAAGACTAATTTGTGCCAGAAGATCCGTATCTCACAGGGAAATGGATTCATGCCCGATGGAACTTCTAGATTCACTTGCAATGGAAAACAACTCTTTCATTTCATGGGATGCTCCACATTCTCCGAATACACTGTCGTCGCCGACATTTCCTTGTGCAAGGTGAACAAAGAGGCTCCATTGGAGAAGGTTTCTCTCCTTGGATGTGGAATTTCGACTGGTTATGGAGCAGTTCTTAATACATGTAAAGTGGAGGAAGGAAGTACTGTAGCTGTTTGGGGACTCGGTGCCGTTGGATTAGCTGTTATTATGGGAGCCAAAGCGGCTGGTGCCAAGAGAATCATTGGAATCGATTTGATCGAATCGAAATTCGAATCCGCGAAATTCTTCGGAGCCACCGAATGCATCAATCCAAAGAGTGTTCAATTGCCAGACGGAAAGAGCTTCCAGGCGTGGTTGGTGGAGAATTATGACGGAGGATTTGACTACACTTTTGAATGCATTGGAAACGTTCATACTATGGTAAGTGACTTCTATTGAGTTGAAAGATTATAAAATAATAACAATTTTCAGCGCCAAGCCCTCGAAGCAGCTCACAAAGGATGGGGAGTCTCTTGCATCATTGGAGTCGCCGGAGCCGGACAAGAGATCGCCACCCGTCCGTTCCAACTTGTCACTGGACGCACATGGAAAGGCACTGCTTTTGGTGGATGGAAATCAGTGGATAGCGTGCCGAAGCTTGTTGAAGACTACCTTAACAAGAAGCTTCTGATTGATGAATTCATTACCCATCGCTACCACATCGACGACATCAACACCGCATTCGATGTCCTGCACAAGGGAGAGAGTCTGCGATCGGTCCTTGCCTTCGAGAAGAACTAATTATTTTCCTCCATTTTCTTCCTTTCACATTTCCTACTATTCCTTCCCCCCAATTCTTCCTACTATATATTTTCAGTGTGATTTTTTTCATTTTTCGCAAAATTGTAATTTTAATTTATATAAACAAGCATTTAAGAATTTGGAATAGTTAACAAGAACAGTTTAAGGGAAAATTAAAAAATCAACAGGAATGGTGTGAACATTTCCATACTCGTTGTACCGAACAACGGCGGTTCGATCCGGAAGCAAATCGGTGATTGTCGCCGGATAAATGTTGCCATCTGTCCACGTGGCAAGGCACTGCGATCCGACGTGCCACTGACCAGAAGCTTGTCGGGGGTTTCCACGTGGCGGTCCCTGGAGGTTTTGATTTCCACGTGTAGGTCCCTGGTGTTGTTGGAAGCCTTGATTCCTGTGATCTCCACGTGGTCCTTGACTCTGTTGGAAGTTTTGGTTTCCTCTTGGATGCTGTGGAGGTCCCTGGTGTTGTTGGTATCCTTGATTTCCACGTGGCATTCCCTGATTTTGCTGGAAGCCTTGGTTTCCTCTGGAAGGTCCTTGCTGGAAATTCGATTGTTCGTTTCCACGCGGCGGGCCTTGGAAGGATTGGTTGACACGTGTTGGTGGGTGTTCCTGGTTCTGCTGGAATCCTTGATTCCCACGTGGCGGTCCTTGTGGGAAACTAGGTGGTACCTTTCCACGTGGCGGTGGTCCTGGTTGAAAGTTTTGAGCATTTCCTCGAGGGGCTCCGGTGTTCGGACGATTTTGGCGACCTAAATATGGGGTTGCTACCGTGTCAAAAACTTAGAGAGTACTGTACCTTCAAATGACTTCTGTTGGTAATTTTGAGACGTGGCTGTGGTGTTTGGGCGGTCTAAAAGTTTAGAAATCAACAAATGGGAATTATAGATCAATCGAACTTACTTTGCTGATTTTTTTGTGGTCCTCTGTTTTCTTGTCGACCATAATCACGTTTTTCTTGATCTCGTTTAGGTCCTTGTTGATTTCTCGAAGGCCCTCCAGAGTTTCGATCCGAGAAGTTCTTGGAATCTTTTTGATCATTTCGTGGCGGTCTCTGATCTCGATCTCCTTGTCTTCCACCTCCTCTGCCACTTCCAGATCCACCTGGAGCTCTTGGATTCTTGAAATTCCCGCCTGAAGATGATGGATAATGATTTCCTCCTCCGCCACGTTTATCTCTGCTATCCGAAACATTCATCTTTGAAGTCATCTCAGTGACAGCTTTCACAATTTCCTTCTCTTCTCCTCCAATAAAATCGAAAAGAGTTGCTGGACCACTTGGCTTATGGTTTGCATACTCTCCAACGTCAACATCAGGTCCATCTTCTGAATTCTTTCGACCACGTCCCTTTCTTGGTGGTCGCGGAGCTGAAGGCTTCGGTTCTGATCTATCTTTTGGAGGAAGCGGAGCTTTAACTGGAGGCGGAGCCAAGTTGGGTTTGGCAAACGTTTTCGCGGTGTCCGTCTCAAGTTCCTTGAGAATTTCAGCACGGTTTTTGGAGAAATCATCAGCGTCGTCGCCTTCTTTTTGAGTCTTCGGCATCACACTATTGGCTTTGAACCCTTTTTCCAATTGACCTTTTTGTCCACGTTTTCCGAACGAGACCCATTTTGGAGCGCCGGTTCCTGAACTACACTTGGTATAATGGTTCAAATATTAATATTACCTTTTCCAACACTGGATTTGAATCCATCTGCTCTCATGGAACTCTTCTCCACATTCCATTTTTCGATCATCTCCTCCACTCGACCACCCAATATTTTCACATTTTTCTTGTCGAGAATCAAAAAGTTTCCTTCCACTGGCACAGTTCCAGTAATCAAAACCTTAGTTCCTGGTGGAGTATCCGAAGTGATTCCTGGAATTGATTGAAGGACTACAGCAGAGATAGCAGTGTGACCATCAGTGAAAAAGAGACGAATGATGGAGTGAGAGGGGTCAGTTTGATTGAGTTCTTCCTGTAAAAAAGAAGAGATTGAATTGAGTAATAAATAGTAAAAGTTACCTTAATTCTTGGCACCGAAACATTGCGGTAACGAAGTAGCTGGAGAACACATGGTCCCTCGAAAATCGATTCTTCTTTCTTATGCAAATTGATGATGCTGGCTTCGGCGAAATGACGGAGATCTTCGTTGAGAATTGTCTTCAGAATCTCTTGATTAGTTTTCGGAATAATTCCGTCATCGAAGAATTCAGAGACTTGCGATTCGTTGATATACCAGCCATCTTTTCGGAGCTGCTCCATTCTTAATTTCTTTTTGAGCGCTTGATATAATTTTGAAACGGTATTCAAGAGTAGAGAAGTGAAAACTGGGCTATCGGTGAACCCATACAATGTTGTATATCAAATAGAAAAATGTATTAAAATTCAATCAATAAATGTGCGAATATAAGAACACCGAAATCAATAAGTACATGAAAAATCGGGAAAGAAACATGTTGAGATTAGAAAATTTGTGAAAATGGAAATCAAAAACAACTGGTTTTGAGGGAAAAACTCCGGAGAAATTGGTCCTAACATTAGTTTTTTGATGAAAGAAATGTGTTTTTGAAGGTATTACAAAGAAATTTACATTAAAAGTACAGACAAAAAAAATCAGATAAAAAATGGATTAATCTGAATCAACAACTCCAAATCTGAATGCCGGTACTGATGGAAAGTCCAATTTCTCCGTGATAAAATCACTTGGGCAATGAATCCGTTGCATAACTATTGGACTCCCAACGGCAAGTTGTTCTGTGATCGATGGGTCTGGACGGTAGTAATAACAATAGGGGGAATTAGGGAAAAAGAAGTCGCAGAAGTAGGTGTGTGGCTCCAGACATATCACTTCATGAAGGTTTCCTTTCCTCTCTCCCAACCATGCAGAGTGTTGTCCTCCTCGACTTGATAACACTGTTTCTCCTTCGTATCTCACTAGAATTGAATCTTGAGGAGGATATCTGCTATGGAACATGTGCTCTTCATCTAAATTCAACTCTGTTCCATTCTCATCATACTCCACAATTGAATAGGATCGAACTTTTAGAGATCCTTGAAACACTTTCATTATTGCATGTTGATCGGGATGATCGTGGAGGGGGATTCGTTGACCGGCTCTCCTGAAAACGAAGATAAAAGGTTTCGAAAAGAGTGTTGCATACAGTAATCCAAAAACGTTCACGTGGCAATAATCGTCTTTGTAGACATCTGAATACTTGATTACTGGTGCTGAAGATTCTTTAGCAATATCGAACACTGAACTGAAAGCACGAGAGAAAGTGCCAGGGAGGAATTGTTCTGAAAATGAGATCATAAAGAATTGACATCATATTTTTAAGAATTATTACGCAAGATCCTTGAATCGAAATTATCGATAAGCGTATGAATCACATTGATGGATCGATGCGAACCATCGAACTCTTGTGCAAGCAGTGCCATGTTTCGAAGCATCATTTGAAGGTGTCGTAGTGGTGAGTCCATTGTGCACTGACCAATTTATTCGGAGTGTTATATTTAAATCGTAAAACTGAGATAGAAATCGTACGGAAGACAACCAAATCTTTCAAGAGAGTTCAATTTACAATAAAACACTTTTATATAACTCGGCGGAAGGCAATCAATCTATCACAATAAATAGAGTAACACTGGTTTTTTTTTTGGTGAAAATGCGAAAAGAATCGACCCGGAATCATAATGAAAAACTGAAATATTATGCTGCTATCACATTCAAGAGACACATGGTAATAGAAAAAACACGGGATATTTTGTAGGAAAGGCACAAATCGGAATGAAAACGCACTAGCTGAAAGAATGAAAATGAATAATATATGGGAAAGGGGGGATGCAATTAAAAATAACAATATTAACATAATTATGATCTATGAACGGGAAATTGAATACATAATCTATCTCAATGTCTTTGTATCAGAGTCGTATCCAACTAGAATATCAGACTTCGGATCCGGATAGGTGGCGCTCCAAACTTTCTCTTGACAAGCTTCTTCCGAGGAGCAGAAGTCAACGATTTCGAAGAATTCTCGAAGATAATCCACGTGGCATTCGACGTTTTGTTCGGTGTAAACTGGGAAACGGAGAGTGGCAAGGGAAGATTCTGGAGCGGATGGATTGAAGACGTCGACGAAGAAAGAGTCACAAGTAGTGATATTAGAGAGTCTGAAATATAGTTTTTGAAATAGTCACTCTCCAATTAATGTGATACTTTTTGCCAACATTCCAACTATCGAACTGTCCTCCGAATACTGAATCGTAGGGTTTTACCGAAGTCTTCTCCAGTATTTTATCCTCTTTTCTGTATTTGAAAATCATCTCTGGACTTGTTTTATCTCCATTCTTTTTTACTCTTTCTGTCGCCTGCCATTCCAATCGAGTATGAAGAATGTCTTTCTGAAAACATAACCTTCAAAAGATATCAAAAACTATCCAAACTCACATCGGTGACGAATCCCATATATTCTCTGCAAATCTCCTCTTTCCATTCGAACTTTGTCCCGTATGTCATCTCTTTTAATAAATAACCATTGACCTCCAAATTATTATTATCAGAGAATTTGACATGGGATTTTCGATGAATCAAAAATTCAAAGTCCGCACCGCTTGTCGTTTCTAACTTCATCACAATTTCGATTTGAGCATTATGATAGGCACGAAGAGCATCGATTCGAACAATTTTCTGAGATTTTTGAGAGCTTCCAGAAGATTCTAAAGCATAATTGGCAAGACTTTTGAAGTGAACTTTCTCTTCGTCAATTCCATTCTTGAAAATGTTAGCGAATGCGAAATGATAGGTTGGATGGTTTAGTTCAAGTTTATCCGGTGACATGGATTGCAGTTCAGCTGCTTCAATGGACTCTATGTCGACCATACTGTCAAACTTGCGAGCGAAGTAGGTCGGTTTGGAAATGGCTTTCTGAAAACACAAACTGAACTTTCTTGCTATCTTACAGATTTTTTTACCTGAAACTCGAACTTTTTCATTGTCTCCTCTCTGAAAACTAATGGTGAACATCCACACCAGTCAACAATCTGCTTCAATGAAGCACATCGACATCCTTGTTTTCTGTACCAATTTGTCAATCTCAAATTGCTCATCATCAAATCATCACAGAACTTTGAGTTGAAGGACAAAGTGTGATAAAAACTCTCCAATGGAAGAAGAATACTTTCGAATGTTTTTCTCAGTTTTTTGGGAAGCTCATCGTCAGAAATAGAGTATTCCGCAAGATTTCGATGAATTCCAACCCAATCCGATCCTCCGTCAATTCGAAGATTCGACGGGAAATCTCGTTTCCCAATACGGAACATTCTTTGGTCACATTCAGAGAAAACGAACTCGAATCCTTGTTTTTGAATGAACTTTCCAGTGTTGTAACCGTGAGATGCCAGGAATGACTTCCCCTTGTTTCTAAAAGAATAGATGGTTGACATACATTGAAAAATTTTTTTTTTGATTTCTTACACTGTAATCAATCTTTCAAAATCTTCAATCGGCAAAATTGGATAATCACTTTCGGAGAAATTGAAAATATAATCCCAATCCTTGAACTGTTCGATTTGCATAGAATCTTTAATCACTTGCTCAAACATTTGTAGAAGCGAAGCTCCGCCCCAAATCGTACTAAATCTATTTGTGGTAATATGAATATTCGGCACTTTCTCAGCGACTTTCTCCATTTCCGAAAACATATAATTCTGTCGTTTGTCTACGTGGATGTAATAATAGTGATTTGGAAGATATATTGATTTGAGGAATCGCTTAACTTGACGCTCATTTCGACCATTCAATTGAAGAAGGAATAGAATCTTTACTGGTGATCCTTGAAGAAGTTCTCCCGGTGGAAGATATTTTGGCTTGAGAGCGGTGACTTTGCCTGAATGATTGTTGTTTTCGAGGTAAGGATTTTCATGAACTGACTTCTCAATCCTGTTCTAAAAATCTCAATTGCATTGAATCCTCCACAAAACTCGTCACCTGATCCTGGACACTTATAGGCTTGACATTCTACATCTTCAACTATCGTCGCATTGGCAACATCGTTTCCACAGAAACATTCTTGCCCAAACTCCAGTCCATAATACAAAAATCCTGCTTTGTAGCAGTTTTTACGACACGTGGCTTTTCCATTTGACTTTGGAAATTTGTATTCGAATTCTGTCAATACACGAGCCTCTTTCTTATCTGCATAACATCCGAGACGGTCGTCTATCAAATGATTCTCATGATTTGAACATTGACTTTCAGGGAAATGTTCAGAAAATGTTCCATTCTTTAATTGACAAGCTTCGAGTTGAAGTTTAGCTTTGCAGGATGATGATGTAGCACGGGAGATTGCACTTTTTGCCAAATCGTCCGTAATCTCACAGGAAGGAAGTGGGACTTCTTTAGAGGACAGTGGTTGTTGGATCTGAAAAAAAAATAGAATTTTGAAATGGGATTCCAAAGTTCTGAAGCTAATTTTTTTAATTGAAGAACTCACACTTTCACCGCTGTCACCCGCATTTTTCGTGACTTGAACCGTATTTTGAGCCGAATACAAAAGATACACGTTGAGGAAGAAGAATAAAACTATGACAATCGCATAATGCCTATATTTTGTATTTACACTGAACAAGACCATCGGAAAGAGGACCAAGTCCTGAAAATTCATTTTGTGAATTCTAAACGGAAATCCGTTGAGATTGGGATAAATGTTTATTTAGCGGAGCTTTTGCAGAAACAGATGTGGGAGATACGAATTGTAAGAAGAAAAAGGATGTTTGGGAAAAACGGAAAAATTTAATAAACAAAAAGTGTGTGAAAATTTATACGATTTTCGCGGTTTAATTAGATTAAAAACAAATTACTTGCAAAGGTCCGAGAGAAGTCCTCAAAAAAATCCAGCAGACACGCTCTATTGTCTTGGAAAAAAAAGAGGGTGTTTGAATTGGGCAGCACAAACAATTGGTTTTCTTTCTTTTGTTTTGAACTTTGTAAAAGATTCATGCTCCTTAATTATCACGTTAGCACTTTAAAAAAAAAACGTAAGGATAGGGTTGTTATAAGTCTGCTTTATTGTTATAAGAGCAGCGTTTTGCTTTATAATGAATGTATTTTAAAAAACCTATCCCAATGTTAAATGCAGTAAAAAAAAGGATGTACAATTACAACTTTTATTTAAAAAAAAGATAAATTAAAATCGGCAAACATTTGAGTATCGTTCTTGAAATACCACGAACAATTCGGAATGTTATTGAACATCTTCTAATATGTTTTGATACTCGTAGTCGATATTTTGTTCAGCAAAAAATTCCTCTGTCTGAAAAGATTTTTTGTAACGACGTTTTCATTATTTATTCGAATTTACCACGTAATTGACTGCCTCTTCTTCCACTATTAGTTCTGGTTCTGTTGACGCATCAATTGGATCTCTAAAAAAAATTCTTCAAGTGTTAGAAAATTAGATAATTACATTTCATTCCGAATGCAGTATGGAAGTTGAGCTCGTGTTGATCGCATTCTCACAAGCTGAGTTTGAACTTTTTCTACCATCTCTAAGCCATCTTTTAAACGTCCTCGTGCAAAATACAGCTCCATGTTGTCTGTGGTTTTGGCGTTCATCAGACAGTTCAACCATGAATTTTCCAGATTGAAGTCTGTACGTTTTATTAACTGAAAATCAAAATTTGAGAAGAAATGTTAAAACTCTATTGAATACCG
This sequence comes from Caenorhabditis brenneri, assembly GCA_000143925.2. NCBI lineage: Eukaryota > Metazoa > Nematoda > Chromadorea > Rhabditida > Rhabditidae > Caenorhabditis > Caenorhabditis brenneri. Next base: position 236,500 of record GL379858.1, read on the forward strand.
CGAACGTTGCTTGAGGATGTTCGTGATAAACTGCGAGATGATGCCTTCCTTCAGCCTCCGTATGAAATGCAAGGCTTTTACAACCAACACATCGATATGGACGGTATTCAATATGATACCGAAGCGAATGATATTCAAACGCCGCCCAAGTCATAAACGCCAGTGAGCAAATTTCGCAGACTGGCTTTGGAGCATCTTCAGGAATGAAATCTCCATAATCATCTGGATTAAATGGAGTGACGGTTTGCTGTTCTTGTTGAGAAGGTGGTGGCAGTGGACGCTTTCGGGAGTCAGCTATAAGTTTTATGAAGATTAAAAATCAGATTTTATTTTGCGGTTTGGAGCTACTTTTTGTCGGAGCTGTTGGAGGAATAATACGAACTGTGCATGTCCTCATTGTACTCCCGCTACTTCCACTTGGATTCTGAAAAAAAAAATTACCTATGCGGTTTACAAATTTTATGTCGACTTACAAGTCCCATTAAGTAATTCAAATGTTCCTGGTTACTCATAACTCGGATATAAATTTTCCAACAAATTTATTGAAAATCGCTAAGAGAGATTGTGTGAAATTGAGAGACCCATAGAAAGTGTCGTAAAATGAAGGGTCGCATCTGCATACACTTTGCCATTGCGGACGTTTTGAATTCGATAAAATTGAGTTTTTAGACACTTTTCAACTCTTTCTTATCAGGTTTCCTCGTGATATGCGGTGAATTTATATAGAAAAAAACGTGCTATAGAGTTCGAATTATACCTTGTAAATTTAATTTAAGTATATAGGCGTGATACAACTAGTAGAGCATAGAAGGAATAGGTGGAAACCATTTTCGTATATCTATTCATCTTCATCGATTGGTTACTATGTCTTTACCTGAAATTTTATTCATATTATTCATTATAGTTTAGAAGATGGGCGCAATTTCAGTCGATATTATATCACTTTCATCTCCAATTAGGACGGCAGCGTCTATTTATAACGAATGAGGGCAGTACTAAAAATATGAATTATGTCATATCATTCTCTTAATTTAGTTTTTTCTTTTGTTTTTGTCTCGTTTTGGTTTTTTTTTTCCTTTTCCAATATTTTTCTTTTTTCAGATGTCCGGAGACGAGGACTTCAATTCAGACGATGATCAAAAAAACTTGAGTAAAAAAGAGCTCCAAGAGTTGAAAAGAAAGCAGGCAAAAAGCAAGAAGAAGAAGGAATCAAAGAAAAGAGCAAAAGCATCAAAACAAACTGAAACAGAAGTTGAAAATGGTGTAGAAGAGTCAAAGAAAGAGGAAACCGAAGAAGATCTTGGTGTGGAAATTGAATATGTTGGCGAGACCATTGAAATTGAACCGGATAACCCGAATGCACAATATTTTGCTGCTATTTTTGACGCTTTCAAGGTAATATCTGAAATTGAGATAAAATTTCGCATTAATTTGTTTCAGATCTCCACAGATTCAGAAGTTGGTGGCTCATATGGTCATCACGTGTCAAGAGGCGAGAAGAAGGAAGATTTGGGAAAAGTTGGACAGGCAGAACGAATTCTTCAGGAAGAAATGGCAGAAAGAGCTAAAGAAGATACAGATGAGAAGCTTTCTCGTCGTAAGCTAAGAATCTCTCTCCAGCCAAGTATTGCTAAGCTTAAGGAGACCACAATTCGAGCAGATGTTGTCGAATGGGCTGATGTCACATCCAGAGATCCGTATCTTTTGGTTGCAATGAAATCGTATAGAAATACAGTAGCAGTACCACGGCATTGGAATGCAAAAAGAAAGTACCTCGCTGGAAAGAGAGGATTCGAACGTCCACCATTCGAGCTTCCAGATTTCATCAAAAGAACCGGAATTCAGGATATGAGAGAGGCTCTTCTTGAAAAAGAGGAAAATCAGAGTTTGAAATCTAAAATGAGAGAAAGAGCTCGTCCAAAGCTCGGAAAAATTGATATTGATTATCAAAAACTCCACGACGCTTTCTTCAAATGGCAAACCAAACCATTGATGACCAAAATGGGAGAATTGTATTATGAAGGAAAAGAAATGGAAGCGATGATGAGAGATAAGAAGCCTGGAGAAATGTCAGATGAGTTGAGAATTGCACTCGGAATGCCCATAGGATCAAACGCCTTCAAATTCCCTCCACCGTGGTTGATTGCTATGCAACGTTATGGTCCACCACCAAGTTTCCCACATATTAAGATACCTGGATTGAATGCACCAATTCCAGGTGAGTAATTTATATTTTTGAAACGTCCCTTATTCGAAAATTTCAGAGGGATGCGCATTCGGATACCACGCTGGAGGCTGGGGAAAACCACCAGTCGATGAGTACGGTCAACCTCTGTATGGAGACGTATTCGGGTTGGCTGCTCCAGCATTCGAACCAGAAGATGAATCGCAAATTGAAAGAAGATACTGGGGAGAAATTGGTTCTGACGAGAGTAGTGATGAAGAGGAATCCGAAGAGGAGGAGGATTTGGATGAGGATGAAGACGTTGTTCCAGCTGGTGGATTCCAGACTCCAGCACCAGCAGAAGGAATGATCACACCATCTGGAATGACGACTGGAATCACCGGAATCGAAACTCCGGATACAATTGAGTTGAGAAAAGGAAAAGAGAGTTCAGTACTTGGAACGGATACTCCTGCAGCTGCTTATCATATTATTCCGGAAAAGAAGAACGAGAGAATCGGTGGACAGATGATGGCATCTACTCATACCTACGATCTATCCAAAAAGCATGCCGTTCGTGATGATGGTGTTCATATTTCACTGGATCCAGAATCAATTGATATGGATGAACAAGGTCTGGCTGCTCGGTATGAAGAGCAGTTGAGGAAGCAGAAGCATCGCGATGATGATGAAGAGGAGAGAGAAGATTTGACGGATATGGTCGCCGAACATGCTGCTAAGCAGAATGTAAGTCAAATATTATGTTCTCTTCATTATTATAATTTGATGAATTTCAGAGAAAACGCAAGGTTCAAGACGATAAAAAGAACAAACCATCGTCATCGTCGTCATCATCATCTGGAACCAGTGGAAAGAAGCATAAGGACTTCAAATTTTAAATATTTTCTTTGTTCTTTAATTTATTATTTTTACGTCTTCAACTTTTTCCTTCCTTATATTTATAATCCCCGAAAGCCCTGTTTAACTGGAATGCTCTACTATATTCCCAAAAAATTTACATTTGTGAATCTAAATATTTTCTCTGTCAAATTTATTCGAACATAACGATTTTAGAGCAAAAAAAACAAAACAAATAATAGCAGTCGATTCTCAAATTCTTCCAATAGTCTTCACCATTCTCGCTTTTCTCCACAACTTCTCACTCTTTTTTCTCGACACTCCATTCTGTTTTCTACTCGGTTTCCTTCTGATTTGCATCATCAGTTTCGGAGATTCTGCAGTTTTTGGTGCATCTCGAATCACTGCCAAATCATCGAAGAACTTCTGATTTGATGGTCGGAATGGAAGAAATTCAGGAGATGGTGGAGTGGGGTTTGAGGAGAAAGTGGTGGAAGTGGAGGGTAAAGCGGGAGAAGATGTAGTCGTGGATGGGGTCGTTGTGGTTGTTGTAGTTGTTGGCTTTATGACTTCACCGGTGCCTTGAAGGAGACCGAATAGGTAGTCTGGAAAAATGGGTTCGGGGGAGAGGTACTTCCAACAAGTGATTGTTTTTTTGAAGGGCTTGGAAGCATCGTTTTTGGCCTAGGATCCGTCGATTTCGTGATATCCCGCCACGAAATTGAAATTCAAAGCACAACTGAAACGATTGCTCCTACGGAAAAAAAATCAATGAGATTCATCGATTTTCGGCGGTTTTTATGTTTCAGAACTTGCTGAAAATCGAAAATTTTGAAATACTTTCCAAGATATTACGGTAACATCCAAATTCTTACTATAGCACCTGCTTCAGCTCTGTCTTGGATGTGATTTTCGTGGTGGGTTATCCCAACGGATCCTAGGCCAGAATTGTATTTTCACTGCTGAACTGTTCAGCCAAGTTCTGCTCAATTCTGTTTGAGTTTTAATAATTTACAGTGACCCCAATGAATATTGTCGGTTATTTAGGCCGCAAGCTTCTCAATAGGACTTATTTATTTCAGAGAAAACCTGCTCACCTGCCATTTTCTTGATTAAATGATCCGGAATCTTGCCGCTCATTATTGAAACTGGTGGTCCTTTTGGTCTAGAAATCGTCAAGTTGAGTTCGGGATACATCTCCAGAATCTGGTCGTCTGACAGAATGGCTTCTTGGACAGAGTTCTGAAAGTTTGACGCTTAAAAAGGAGAGTAGAAAATTTCAGAACTGAATTTGAAGGACAGAAATAGCCTTCTGGTTTTTTGGGAATCAAAATCTGAACATATGGCTCCCCACAGTGTTTCTACAGTACCCCTCACCTTATTCTCCATCGTCCTAACCATATCTCCAATCACCGCATTATTCAACTCATACCGATCCTCTGAGTCTCCAGACATCACAAACATCAAAACCATCAGAATATTCAGAAGACGTCGAACGACGACGACGGGGTTCATGGCTAATGGGGCGACCGGTGGCAGGAAAACCGACGATGATGACGATGATGATGATGAGGAAGAAGAAGAGGTAGAAAAAAGAAGAAGAGGTTATAGAAGACGTGTCGTTGAAGACAATGTTAGCACAGGGGTAGACAGGAAGGTCGAATGCAAATTCGAACGAGGGGATTCAGGAGAAAAGGCAGAAAGGGGGGAGATGGAGATTGAGGAAACGTGCGAAAAAAAAGAATTTTCAAGAAAATCTTTTGTTGATTTTGAAATTGAAATAGAAATGGATGGCATAGGTCAGGTAGGTAAACGAAAAATCATTCGAATACATATCACAAGACGGAATCAAATTGAGGTGTTCAGGTTCAAAGAGAATGATCAAGGATCATCATTTTAGGAAGGATCTTTTGGAAATAAACAAAGATTTATTCCACTTTCAATTTGAAAGTCAACAATCCTTTCAGTTTTGTACAAATTATTGAAATAATGAAAACTAACAGTGTTGAAATCAAACCTAATATCAAAATGAGGTCAATATTATAAAACTCTACAATTCCCATATCCTTTGCATACGGTACCAAATTAGGCATTCTTCCAAATCTTGCTGCGTTTTCCGCATGTTTCACCATCAAATCAGCAGGAGATATCGGTTGGAATCGTAGAGTGTCAGCTAGTCGATTTGCATGTTCTTGATATACTTTAGTGTTGAGCATTTTTCGAAGCAAATTGCTCAGTTTCTTCCAGTTTCGGATGTCAAGTTTAGAATACACTTCAACAGATTGATGCCTCTCAATCATTTTGGCGTTTCCCGGTTGATCAGCGAATAGTGGGATCTGGAATGAAATTTTTTTGAGTTTATCTTCCTTTCTACGGTAAATGAAGAGCCGCCTAGTAACAAATGTTCAGAACAGCATATCTCGATAGTTTTCAAAAACTTCAAAATGGTGTCAACTAGAAAAATGTTCACCACTAAAATTTGGACATTTTATTAGTTGAAAACGTTTTGATACCTTCAAAGATAAATGAGAGATGCTACTTTGGATATACAGTATTGTATAGACCTCTATTACAGGAGTTACAAAAATCGTCTTCGGAAATAATGTAGTTTACCACTGTTCAATGTTTTATGACCTATCGTTAAAACTGTAGTCAATAAATATTTGTTTCCTGATAGGAATTACTGTTTCCTTGTGCTGTCACTGATAACATAACTTCTCCTTACCACTATAGCTGGTTTCGCCGCGTTTGCCAACTCCATAGTACTGCCGAGTCCACCGTGTGTAATGAACAAGTCCACCCGCCGATCACCTGAAAATGGAAACTACATTCTGTTCTTATCTTATGTTGACTTACTTAAAAGTGCATTCTGTGAAAACCATTTGGCGAGGTGTACGTTTCTCGGAAGCTTTTTAATTAGTTCCTGGTCGTTCGGTACTTCGTACTTCCATAGAAAAGTGATGTTCGGGTGATCATTGAACACTTTTATCATGGAGTCTCTGGAAGAATTGAGTTTTTGGAAATTGGTTTGAGCAGTTGTTGAAGACTTACTTGTATTCAGGTGGCATGTCTACTGATCTAACCATCGATCCAAAAGAAATGAATACAGTATGCTTTCTCTCATCCAACAACCTTTCCAATTCTTCTGAATGATTATCCTTCAAATTCCAACTGTTTTGATCTACAGTAATCCCTCCAATCGGAACCACTTTCGGAATCGTTGGAATCACAAAATCCAAATAAGGATTCGAGTTTGAGAAGTGATATGTGACGTCGTGAATGATCTCTTTCCAATGTTTCACTTTCCCATTTGTTAGTTTTTTGACCTGTTCATATTGAAGTTCAAATAGTTGAGCGAAACCGTAAGATGAGAATATCTTGTGCCAAACATCATTTGCTCGATCCCAGATTGTTGATTTCTGACCATATTGAGAAGTTGGAGCAGGGAGGTAATGAAGGAAAGATGGTTCTCCTAAAACAGGAGCAAGGGCATTCAGACGATTGCCAGTGAATGTAGAGATGATGGATGGCATTTCAAGGTAGCTGGCAAGGTCTAAAAATTTCAGATTGAGCTAAATTGATTAAATCTTTTACTCACACAATCCGCAAAAGTCAAAAGCTTCTGACAGCACCACATCATACTGCCTAGATTTCAGATCATAATGCAACTCGGTGTCTTCGAACATTTCTGAATATCGAAGTTTATTTATTTATTTATCTCATTATACATACTCCGACACATATGCTCAAATGCTGGGAACAAGTATTTCGATAGAAGAATAGCTGCTCCAACATCCGATTGATACATGGAGGAGTGCCACGCATCACGCATACAAGCTTGAGATGGTATATGTTGTATTCCAATTTCATCATGGTAATAATTCCAAATTTCAATGGATTCTTCTTCGATTAGGTTATGATTTTGATATTCATCAACGACGAATGGTTGGAAGTAGGTCTGAAAAATCATAGAAACAGCAAGTTGACTTTGAGGTTACTATACCTAGGTCTCATAAAGCTTCAAGAGAAAGAACACCTAATAAACTTCCTACATTCATTACCTAACTCAGAAACTCACCACGTTATGTCCAGCTCTTGCCAAATGGTTAGCCAACGCTGCCATATACTTCATATGACTAAACCCGTATACCGGAGAAATCACCAGAAAATTGAACGAGTTCACATTTCCAACGAACACGAGAACAACGGCAAGAAGTACAATTTGAAGAAGCATTGAGAAAAACTGAACAGGTAAAAAGAGTTGTATTCCTTCCACCCACTGTATTTGTACACAACCATATTATCAGCTTTTTGTGTGTTTCGCTTCATTTTGATAACTTACTCTCTTCTTTTTTGGTATCAGACATTTCAAACAGGCCATATAACTCTGTTGTACTGTCTCTCTTTGTTGAGGAAGCTTTTCGTCGCAATACAAGGGAAAACGACGGTCAAGTGAGTCTGATCTTTGGAATGAGGTGTACTCAGAATGAACTAATTGTGAGAGCAAAAACTCGGTTTTTTTGAAATTTGGATTCTCTAACGTAAGAAAAGTTTTGTAGCCAGTTTTTCCAGATGGTTTTTATTAGTGTTTTTTTCCGGTTTCAACTTTTCTTGAAATTATTACAAACTTTGAAACATTTTCCAGAAGCTCAAACTGACATACGAGAATAACAACAGAGCTCACCTGATTTATATTTTAGGATAACTGATGTCTTATTGCACTCAACTAGATTTCCTCCAATTCAAATTTATTCATCCTAATTATTTATTCATTCCCGTTTCATTTTAAAGCACATGTTGATTTGATTATAAACAAAAAATAAGAGCTTAAAGATCACAATCAGAACAAACGAAAGAATAAAAACAACCAGTGCGAAACTATCAAGACAGTAGAAATTTATAAAATTATACTTGTTCGCGTGAGGCTCCAGACTCTCAACTTGCCCAAACCGTGCGGCGAATTCACAGTGATTCAGAAGAATTTGTTTCGGATCCATTGGTTGATGATGGAGGATGTCGGATAATCGGCTGGCATTCTTTTTGTAATCCGGGTTGGAGAGGATTTTTCGGAACGTCTTCACAAGTTTGTCACTGTCAGGAAGATCGAATTTGTTGTAGACTACTGCTCCTCCATGTCGAGAGAGCATTTCAGCATTGACTCCTTGGTCACTGAATATTGGGATCTGGAACAAATATACTTTGTTAGATGACAAAACTCTCTCCAATTCTTAAACAAAGAACTCACCATTACACTAGGAACTCCTGCATATCCCACTTCCATTGTACTCCCTAATCCTCCATGAGTCACAAACACATCCAGCCGACTGTCAGCCAACAATGCTGGCTGTGGCACCCATTTGCTCAGAACAACATTCTCAGGCAACTCCTTCTTCAATACTTCGTCATCCTCTTCATATTTCCAGATGAATGTTGTTTCTGGCATCTTTTCGAAAGTTTCAACAAGACCTTTTTTGAAATGAGCTGGCATATCAGACGATTGGATTACTGTTCCAAAAGAAACTAGGATGGTATTATTCCTCAGGGACAGTACTTTATCAAAATGATCATCTAGTTTTGTGCTCTTCGGAGGATCAATGGCACATCCACCAACTTGAATCACTTTTGAAATAGTTGGAGTTGTAAATGACAAATATGGGTTGGAGTTCGTCAAAAAGAATGTTGATTTTTGCAGAATCTCCTGCCAAGTTCTAACTTTTCCACCCGTCAATCTCATCGCTTGTTCGTACTGCTTATCGAATAACAATCCAAATTGAAAATGATAAGCAGTGAGACCAAGCATGTCACTCAAACGGTCAATTGCAGTTGAATCCTCCCCGTACTTTGATCCTTCTGTTGGAAGATAGTTCAGAGGAATTGGCTCTCCAACGGCATAGGAAGCGGGAGCACAACGGACACCCGTGTAGAGAGGAATGGGAGATTTGAGATTGAGATAGTCTCCAAGGAAGAGACCACAGAAATCGAAAGCTTCGGAGATATGGGAATCAAAGTTTTTCGACAGTATCCATTGATGAAGTTGTTTGTCTGTGAGCATTTCTAGAAATGTTTCATTTTCATTTTTCGGGATAAAAAATCTAAAACTCACTTCTACAAATATGTTCAAACTCCTTATAAAGCTTTCCAGCGGACATTTTTGCTCCAGTCAATGGATTCTTGGATCCTCTGGATTCCCAGAAAAACTTGAATACACTTGCATCTGATGCGGCTGCCTTTCCTTCTTCATCCATTTCAAAGTTCACCACTTCGATATTCGGATTCTTCACCACCTTCTTGTGAGCATAGTAATCGTAGAGGATCGGTTGTAGGAATGTCTGAATTTTCGAAACAAACAATTGAAAACTGAATTTTTATCATAATTTCTCACCACATTATGTCCAGCATCTGCAAGAATATCAGCAACTTTTCCCATAAATTTCATATGACTATATCCGAATACTGGGGAGATTATTAGATAGTTGTAGCTTGAAATAGTAGGTGTTTGCAACGAAAGCAGAGGTAGAAACAATAATAAATTCATTTTGAAACTTGGAAATCGACAATGAGGTCCATGATGGTCTAGACATTATATACTGACTTCCCAAGTAAGTTCAGTTGCAAAACTTCTCTATGATCAGCGGCCAATTCTCTGTTGTCTCTTCTTCTCCTATGCTATTTCACTAGTTGGAAATTTTCACATCGCTCTCTATTTCTCTTTTTTGATAAAGACGTGCAGATGGACCTGAGATGCAAAGATCATTGGAGGGTGTAGTGATTGAACGGAGGTTGTAGTTCGAATTATTTATATGTTCGAATTCAAAGTTAATTGGGTGTTTGTGCTTGTTTTCAAGTAAAAACAAACTATCGAAGAATGTAATTAGTGTAAGTTTAGATTGTTTGGATACACAATACAAAAAAAGTGACGGAGATCATATTGGAGGATGCATTGTTTATGAAACAGTTCTTAGGAGCATGTGTCAGATTATAAGATGATTAGAATAGTGATGCATGGCTCAAAAGGTTCCGAGTTAATCAATCATGCTTCCAACAATCTGGAGACATCTTCTGAGAAGCTATATTAAACCCTTCCAGGATATACGGATACAAGCACAACAGGACGAACATAAGCACAGCATTTTTTATCCGAACGATTCAATGATCGCTCTCAGTTCTTCTTACAAGAAGTGACTCCATTTGAATGATCAGAAACAATTTTTTTCCGAACTTCCAGTTTACCTCAAGCCAACTTTAACTCTTCATCACCACTGTACATTCTCTTCTGAAAATGATGAATATAGCTCAGAGTCATGAGTAATTTAAAACCAAAAAACATCTAACAAGGAAGCATGTTCACACTCATTCGCATGTTCCGTCTTCTTTTTTTTTGAGTATATTCTTGGCTGCTAGACCGAACGCTGTCTATTTTTTTCAAAAACGGAACTGAACCCAAAACGTCATCTTTCAGACCTACTAGTATTAATTTAAACCACCGGAGGCATTCTTTCTTGATTCCTCCCACCAGACAGCATTACACGTCACTTCAACACCACTAATTATCCTCATGCCTTCCCAATCAACAAGAGCTAATTTTTAGTATATCTCGTTTTTATTTTTCTTTTCTACTCAATTCAAAAATGACAACACTCACTGTAGGTTACTGGATTTTTACTTTTATTGGGATTATTTCAACAGCTATAACTACTGTAATGTGTGTCTATATATTCAAAAAGTACACTTTGTAAGTGAGAAGAAAGTGATTTAAAATAGACAAATGGAAAAGTTGCAGTGAACAGAGAACGTGGAAGAAATTAGAGTATCAATTGATTTTGCTTCGTGTAGTTTTCGATGGTGTCAATAATTTTGTTAGTAAGTTTCATGAATTTTCCGAACTGACGCACATGTATAAGGTTCTACAAAAAAGTTCCATTTCCAGGTTGTATATATTTCTTATCCACTATATTTACTCTTCAATATCCTGATATATTCCCATTTACTGTTTCTTTTGCTATTGGTATATTCGCATCAAATTTCCTCGAAATGAGAAGTTTTCTTGCGGCGATCATTGCAATAGAGCGAGTCATTGCCTCATTCATCCCACTTCATTTCTACGGTTATCGTAAACGAATTTCAAATATTCCAATCATTATTTTTGTTGTCTCTACCGGTCTTGCTTGTGATTTAGTTCTGTTTGGAATCTGTGGTATGAAACTTCCATTAGATCCTGGTTGTATGAGTATTAACTGCGCGATTCCTCCAGGTTATCAGGTTGGTTTTTCATTGAAAAGAAGGCTTATAACTCCAAATTTTCAGACTTACACATTCACAACTCGAATGTTTTATTCGTCTATCAATATCTTGTTTTCTGGTATCCTTTGCGTCAAGCTGTTATCTATGTCCTTACAACGGACTTGTGTCCCAGTAGATCTTCGAAAACCAAACTTGCTCTCGTTGACCGATGGACTTTCCACCCTATCATTTGACTTGATTCCTTCCCTTCTCTCTAGCTATGGAATTATTGATTCGAAGGTGAGTGGGAGTGGTAAACATTGGAAAACGGAATATGCAAAAGGAATAATTACAGAGTCTCGGACCAGTCGTGGGCGTACTCCGTCAGATTGGAAGAGGTGTGGAGGCGGCAGTAATGGTGAAGTTGATGAAGAAAACAACGACGGTGCAGCCATCGAAAACTGAGGAATAAAGGGTTTCAAGGAAAAGTTAATTTTTCGGAAGAGCATGGAAATATATTCTTGCAAACTGGAAACAGTGTTTGACAACAAAACTTTGATTAATAAATTGATGGAAACTAGAAAAATATAATTTTGATGTGATCTTTTATAAGACATCAGAGACTATCGAACAGAATTGCACCGATTCTAAAAATAAATTGAACGAGACTGCACATTCCGGCAGTCAGAGCCGTTCCAAAAATTCTAAAAAAAAAGAAGTTATTCAAGTTCAAAAGTACAAAGCACTTCATGATTTTTCACCTATCCTTTCCATGAGTAACCTCATATGATTCATAAACCTACCAGTCTCCAGACACTTCCTCAGCTAAGATGCTGATCTACTCCCAGACATCGTCTCATATTATATTTAGCTGTCATCTACCAGGATATCAATTAGCTTCGACATCATGTGAGCAATATGTTCACTCAAAACTGCTCATTTGGACATAGTCTACTTCTTCATTCTTTATAAATTTTCATGCTTGAAAATGGTTGTTCTAAATGCTTCTTATTGGATTTTCACAGTTATCGGAGTGATTGTTACAGCACTGACTGTTGCATTGAGCATGTTTATAATGTATCGGTTTGCTTTGTAAGTTTCGAATTGGAGATGGAGTTTGGGAATTTTTTTTGGGAATGGAAATGAATGAAGTTTCAGTGAGATGAAAGTATGGAAGAAGATCGAATATCAACTGATTTTGTTTCGTGTATGCTGTGATATTTTCAATGGGATAGCAGGTTAGTTGGGAGTGGAAGAACTGTCTCAAGAAACTGGGTCTAGCTTATTTATTAGGAACCTTTTGATTTAAATTCAGAACATTTGAAAACTGATAGAGTCTGACTGTCGTTTTTTTTAAAAGTAACTGTAAGAAAAAAAATTGGAAGCATTCACCTCGAATCTGTATCAAAAGTTCGTATTGTATCAATCGGATTTCATGTAGTCCACTTTTCAGAAAAATGATACTAGTTTTCTTTATGTAACTGAAGTCACATGAACCAGATCAGCTAGTCAATGAAAAAACTTCAGAATAGCTGGAAGACTTACAGTACCGGCCATATTTATACGAACACCACGTGAAAATTCAAGCCATTTTGTACTGAAAATTTTGGTGGACCAACTTTGAGACGCCATAACTTTAGAGCCCGATGAGATAGAAAAAAGTGGTCAACTAAAAAAATGTGTAAAAATTAATAATCTTGAGGTCATTAGTTGACCGTTTTTTGATATCTCGTATGGCTCAAGAGTTACACGCCGTACAATAAAAAGTTAACCTTTGGAAATAGGGAAGCCCAAAACGGTCAAACTTTAGACCACCCCTGCTAAGAATGATCCTATCTCAAAAACGGTTGAAGTTAGAAAAAAGTGATCAACTGAAGATCAATAGAACATACAATTGTCTAAATTTTTGTAGTACATGACATTTTTCCAGCTATCATGCCTTCTGAGTCACAGCCGACAGAAGTGACAAGTTTTGAAAAACTAGTTGATTTGAAGTTTTTCTTTTCAATTTTTCAAAATTTTCTGTCATTTCTACAGTTTTTCATGTTTTCGAAAATCAAGAAGTTCAGAAAAACAATAATTCACAGAAAATTACATTGTT
>GL379858.1:250208-327598 GCA_000143925.2 Caenorhabditis brenneri
CAGGCATGATAGCTGGAAAAATGTCATGTACTACAAAAATTTAGACAATTGTATGTTCTATTGATCTTCAGGTGATCACTTTTTTATAACTTCAACCGTTTTGAGATAGGATCATTCTTAGCAGGGGTGGTCTAAAGTTTGACCGTTTTGGGCTTCCCTATTTCCAAAGGTTAACTTTTTATTGTACGGCGTGTAACTCTTGAGCCATACGAGATATCAAAAAACGGTCAACTAATGACCTCAAGATTATTAATTTTTACACATTTTTTTAGTTGACCACTTTTTTCTATCTCATTGGGCTCTAAAGTTATGGCGTCTCAAAGTTGGTCCACCAAAATTTTCAGTACAAAATGGCTTGAATTTTCACGTGGTGTTCGTATAAATATGGCCGGTACTGTAGGTCGATGGGATTCTTTGTGCAAAAGGTTCAATAATGAAAAAAACCACTTATTCAATCGAAAGATCACAAAATAGCTCTCATTCTCAGGCTGTGGTTACTTTATATCCAGCAGCTTCACACTTCTTTACTCTGACATCGTCCCTTTTGATGTCACTTTTATGATGGGCCTCGTTGGATCGAACTTCCTCGAAATGCGAAGTTTTCTTGCTGCCTTCATTGCAATTGAACGTGTCATGGCTACTATGATGCCCTTGAAATTCTATCATTATCGAAGATATCTATCCAATGTCCCCATCATTGGATTCATTCTCTCAACTGGTGCTGCAGTGGATGTTGTCCTTTTTGGATTCTGTGATTTCCGATTACCTCTTCAACCTGGATGTGTTAATTATGCTTGTGCTGTGCCACCATGCTTTTTCTCGTATTCTCAAATTACGAAACTGTTTTATGGATCACTCAATGCATCGTTCTCTGCACTTCTTTGTTGCAAGTTATTCCTGTTGTCATGGCGACAGGCAACAGTTCCAACGGATATCAGAAAGGCCAATCTGATATCGTTGACAGATGGTTTATCTACTTTGGTCTTCGAGTTGTTGCCAACCATGATATTTGATAGTCGGATAATTGACATCAGGGTCAGTGGTGATGGTTCTAGTTTCTTGAAAGATGTCCTTATCTGTTTTCAGGCTTATGGTCCAGTGGTCGGAGTGTTGCGACAATCAGGAAGATTTGTGGAGGCACTCGTCATGGTGAAGCTGATGGATAGGAAGAAAGTGATTCAACCAGCGAGGGTTTCAGTCAGTGCTAGGAATATAGCATAACCTTGATCTGTTTTGTATTGGCATTTTTGATTGTTTCTTAAAACAACGGAAAATGATCGAATGAAGATGTTCAAATTTAATATTTTGTTAAAGTTTTCTGAAAAGATCGGAAGAATAGCTGGTACACCCGATGATGATCAAATCTGCTCACTTTGTGACTTTTAAAGCAAACCGGATAAAAGCTTCTGGTTTCATTTTTAATCCAATTCTCTGAAGTTCAAATGTACAACGTGTTTTTCCCTAATTACTCATAATCAAGAAAATCGTTCGATCTCTACAAGGAAGTCATCATGAATTCATTTCTCTCGCTTCTTCAATCTGACTAGACACGTAGTTTTCCCCCAGAGGACTCAACTTGTAATTCGCTGCCATCATAACATCAATTACCAAGTCACGTATTATCCATGCGAGGAATAACAAGAAAATCATCTAATAATTGTTTTCGAGTATCTTTTTGACTCGTTTTGTTTTTTCGAAAAAGGAATTTAGTTCTGGTAGGTTATGGTAGATTTTGAGAATTTCCATAGATCACTAGGCTTTAATTGAGAAGACCTTAGGGAATTCGAAGAACCAAAATGTACCGTATCTCTTCACATTGAACGCATTCTTTTCCTATTTTCTAAAATTAAACACCAGAAGAATAAATTTCTTCGGGAACGACCTCATAGTTACTCATCTACTGTACAACCTTATTTGAGATAAGAAATACTTGATTCTATACCAATTGTTCCTAGCCAGCGATAAAAGGGATCTTTGGCTTTTCGAGATTACGGTATCACCCATCATCTTATTTACCAAGACTAGCTCTCTTCCTCCACTAAATCCCTACAATTATCTCTAATTCTCCTGAGTCACTGCCAGACTAGACATCCTACTAGGTGGCAAAATTACCGTCTCCTTCCGATATCACTTTCCATCCGAACACTATCATCATAACACAGCTTCCTTCTCTCTCTTTTCCCTCCTTTCCATTTGATCACTTGTCTCTTTTAACGTGCTCATTTGGAATGTGTCATTCTTCTTGTCGGCTTTAGGCTTTTCTTGTTATTCGAGAGAGAAGATGCCGGACGTGTCGATTGCTTACTGGATCTTT
This sequence comes from Caenorhabditis brenneri, assembly GCA_000143925.2. Classification (NCBI taxonomy): domain Eukaryota; kingdom Metazoa; phylum Nematoda; class Chromadorea; order Rhabditida; family Rhabditidae; genus Caenorhabditis; species Caenorhabditis brenneri. Next base: position 252,523 of record GL379858.1, read on the forward strand.
TCGGCGATCGCCATTTATATGATGGGAATGATGGTGGCAATGAACTTCTTCATTCTCTACAAGCATACCATGTGAGTTTGAAAAAGTACTGAAGAAGATGTGAAGAGCTGGGATGTTTTAGGGAAGTGAAGACATGGAAGAAGATTGAATATCAGCTCATTCTGCTACGGGTTACAATCGACGCCTTCAACGGATTATCCGGTAAGAGTAGCCCAGAAAGGGTTGAAAACCAAACTCTTCCAGATTTTATGAACCTTTTGAATTTAAAAATTTAGGTAGTCGTGTCTCCAATTCGCCAATCGTTTTTTATTTATTATAGAAAATTGAGAATAGAAATTTAAATAAGATCCTAGAATCCTGTAATTTTACCACGAGGATTTTGTGCTCCTTCTTAAAACTTTTGGTCAAGTGTACCGTTAGAAATTTATTTGAAGCATCATGTCTTCGCTCCCAATGAGTGTGAGAAATGATTCAAATGTGAAGTTCTCTAAATTCATTAGTGTAACAAAACTAAACATGCTTCCTAATTGCTGACAAATATTAACTATATTCCCAGTTCTGAAATTAATGATGATTCATTTCTGAAAAGGTTTTGTTTTTGTCTAGAGAATCATAACAGCCTAGAACAGTTAGCGTTAATTATCGCGTCTCACAATAATTATAACTCATCTCATAATTCCCTAGATCTGATAAAAATTCTATGAGAATATTTCCAGGTGGCAGTTACCTCATCATCACTGTCATCAACCTCTTCTGTGACTTTGCCCCCTACAACGTCACGGTTATGTTCGGCCTTGTTGGTTTCAATCTCATGGAAATCCGAAGCTTCCTTGCTGCAATCATTGCCATTGAAAGAGTTCTTGCTACAACAATCCCTCTGAAATTCTACAGATACCGTAGTCGTGTCTCCAATTCGCCAATCGTCATCTTCATTCTATCAACTGGAGTCGCATGCAATGTTGTTCTATTCAAAGTTTGTGGATATCGTTTTGAAATCGTCCCGGGATGTACCAACTTCAACTGTGCCACACCGATTTGTTTTCAAAGGTATTCCTCTATAACTCGAATGGTTTACTCCACCACTAATGTTTGTTTCTCTGTTGTTCTCTGCTACAAACTATTCTGGTTAGGGAAACAAACTAAAGTGTCGCCAGATATTAGAAAGGCTAATTGGCTTTCACTCACCGATGGTTTGACTTCTTTTTGGCTTGAGTTGCTGCCATGGGTTTGCTCTTATTACGGAATCATTGACACAAAGGTAAACTTTAATGAGAGTAAAAGAGATAGAAAGAGTGTTTTTAGCCACTGGGCCCAATAATTGGAGCACTCCGAACTACTGGAAGAGTCATCGAAACATTTGTAATGCTGAAATTGATGAGGAAAGATGTGGTGACAGTGCAACCTCCAACTTTCTCATTGACAACCAGAAATAATTTGAAATGACTTTGAACATAATTAATTGAAATTTTGAATGAACAAATCTTTATTATCATTTGTTTTATAACTCTTAATTGAAAAAAAAGAGAATGTGATGAATATTCTATTCCCGGCGGTTATGGAATTCTCATCCAAGGTAATGTCAACTCATAATTTGTTGAAATAGAGCGTAGTTCTAAAAGCCAAACATCATCTGAAATATAATTTTCTCACCAATTAAATCCCTCTTCATTCCCAGTCCTTCTCTTTCAAAATCTCTCCAATCTCTTTCAAAAAATGAGGTTCAGTTTCTCTCGCCTGACTAATTTTACAAAAAGATAACGTGAGTTTTCCTTTTTCCCACCTACTTTTTTTAGCCCACTATTTTCGAATCTTCGGTTGGAATAGATAGATCAGTTCCAAAATATTCTGATATATAAATTTGCCCCTCATTCTTTCACATTTTCATTGCACATTTTCAAAAAATGAGCGGTCATCTGGTTCCTTGTCTTATGTCCACTTTAGGATGTGTTTCATCTTCAATTGCTGCTTGTATCGGTTTCTACAACATTTATATTGTCCTGAGCAATCCGTATTTTAAGAAGAAATATGAGTATCAAATGTTTTTCTTCAGATTCATTGCGGATTTCGTGATGACTGGATTTTGTAAGTTAGAAGTTTTCAAACCATCTGATAAAGTTGCAGGGGGATGCCACTTGTTAATAGCATTCTAGCAAAACTAGACCAACCGCTTTCTAATACTTTTTCACAAGACCTTAATTTGGAATCTTTTTCCAGCTTCTGTCTATTACTTCATCCTGATTGTATCGGTTCATGATGGTGCTGATGAACGGCTTGCTCTATTGGAGTACTGGTTGGGCCTCATTGTTTCCAGCTCTGCTACTGTCCGAGTTGTCACATCTTTCCTGATTGCTGTTGAAAGAACCTTTGCTATCTACTTCCCAATTGTTTTCAAAAACTACCGATCTAAAATCCCAAAGATTCTTCTTCCACTTTTTGCTGCTTCTTTTGGTTTCATTGACAACTTCATACTATATGTTATCTGTGGATATGTATACACACTAAATCTATCTTGCATCATTTTCACTTGCCAGATTAACACTTGCTTTTTGAAGTACTACTCGATGAACAAAACTGTTAGGAGTCCAAATATAGCAAGAATAAAAATGAGTGACTTACAGATAATGTACGGAAGTACTGGCACCGTTTTGACATTGTTGTGTTTCAAACTGTTTATCGTAGGCTGGATGAGGTCAGTTCGTCACGAGAGACTCTCAAGAGTGAACAAGTTGGCTTTGATCGATGCAGTTATAGTTTTATTCTTTGATTTCACATCATCATTCATTGCGGCGAGAGGGATATTCACATATCAGGTGGGGGTAATGAAGCATCCTAAACCAACCAGATCAGAATTCACTGATTCATACTACACTGTCCTAACGTTTGATGAGAAATGACGAAAAAAGTGAACTTGCAAGAATAGGATGTTCTAGAAAAAATATGCCTGACGAAGTGGAACGTCACAAAAACATTATTTTGCATCCTAATGAGCTGTCTAGCAAGTTCAAAGCATGCAAGATCAAAGAATGATTTTTTTTTCCTTCACACTTTTTGCCTATGTCTAAGACTCCTGATAAATCAGATTTTAGGAATCCGGTCCATACGACGCTGCTCCAAAAATGCTTGGCAGAGCAATCGAAGCTTTTGTGGTATCAATTCAGCTGAATCGTGCAAAAAGTGTTCCAGTTCTTCATACTCGAGATAATACACATCACACAACAAATTCCCATAAGACTCCAGTGCAAATATTTCAAGTAGCGGACTCACACCATCAGTAACATTGAAGTTCAAATCGTCGGGCAACTCAGGGAAACAAATCGAAACAGATTTGAACTTTTTCTTTCTTATAACATCTATTGTATCTTTTCCAGTTTCATATGATTTTGTACAGCTTGTCATCGATGACATCAAAACACAACATGTTTATTTATAATTTCTAAACAGAAATCTCTTGGAGAAAACACAAAAAAATACAGAAAGTACAACTTTTTACACAGAACACTCGAATTTGTACAAACAACAGTGAATACCCTTCTTTAAAAAATTCCTCGTAATCATTCCATTTTACACCTTCTTCGCCGTTGCCTCCTCCACAACTTCCCGAATCTCTCTCAGACTCTCCAGAATATGATTCAAGAATCTATCAGCATTGGTGTTCTCCAATGAATCCCAAGTTGTCACATGGAAACTCATTCGATCACCAGTGGTTCCAATTGTGTAGCAGACTCCATAGTTGGATCCATCAGGGCAGGCGAATCCACCGGCTGGCCAGAAGAGAGAAGGCTCTTTGTTCAATGCTTTAGCATACTCAACCATTTGATGTTGTGGAGTTTGACTTGTGGAGAGAGACCAGTTCCTTCCAAATACGTTGTCAAGGAATGGAACCTTGATTTCCAGGTATCGGGCAACAACGTAAAGAGCGAAGAGATGACGATCAACTCCCCTGAAACAGTAAATTTGAAATATCAACTACTCAGAGTTAAAACTCACTTTCCAGCCATAGCTGTTCTATAATAATCCTGATGATGATCACAAGCTTCCTTCAGTTTCTCCAGTTTCTTCTTTGAATCCACATCCTTCTTCAACATAGTTCTCACAAAGTCACAAGACCACAAACTACAAGATCTGACAGTTTCAGTACGTCCTTCCTTGAACAACCGCATAACAGCTGGCTCATAAGTCTGTTCGAACTTTCCTTGATCCTTGAAATAAGCCATTTGAAGAGCCATTTGAATGTATGCATCCGGAGATACTCTAGCCTTCTTCATGAAGTCTTTTCCGTATTCTGTGAAGACGACGTTAGAGTTTCTGAAGTCATCAGCAACATGTTTAGATGCTTTGTAGGCCTCATCAATAGCATCAAGAGTTTCTTGATCCATATCCCAGCAGAGACGTTCAGGTTGTGGAACATGATCAACTGATCCTATGCAGTGTCCATCTGGTCCATAAGGAGACTCGAACTGTTCATGGTACTTGATGTATTCACGGACTTGAACATAGATCATCGCATCGCATGGTGAGTGTTCGGCGTTGGAAGAGAACTGAAACACGTTTTATTAACTCTTTCCGAAAACTGAAAATAAACTCACTCTTCCATTTTTACTGAAGATGTAGACACTTGGTTTGTCACACCACAACATGTATCCATCTCCATGAAGAGCTCTGGCGTATTCTCTTCCATATTTAGTTGAATCATTCTCATCAAAGAATCTCTCTTCCTCATCCAAAAACACAATTTCCAAAGCGTTTTCAATGAATGTCAATGATTCCTGATTGACTCCTCCCTTTCCGAACTTCTCTCTTCTGATACGAGCCCAGAGATCTCTAGGTCCGATGGTAAGAGCTGACAAATACTTCTCTCCAGATTGGGATTTATGGTCCTTTGCATCCAGAATCATTTGGAACGTTTTCTCCAATTCCGATGCTTTCACCATACGTTTTCCTTGGAAGATGTCCACTTTGTACCAGCATCCCTTGTGATAAACTGCAATGTGTTTGGCATCAGGAAGACGGATCATCTTATCACTGGTCTCGTGTGGAATTCTCAATGTTCTGTAGTATTCTGCATATTGTTGAGCACAGAGTGGAATTCCTCCAAGAGAAACTGGCTTCATTTTCTCCGTCTTGAAAATATCATTGCAGAAGTGCTGACGATTCAGGGTGACGTAGGCGGCACGAGCTGCTTGAATAGAGGTGGTCTTCTGATAGATGACATCAGCACAACCGACATTCGTTCGAATCAATGAATCACGGTAACGCATGTAAACAACCTCTTTCCACCAGTCGGACAGCTGAAAATAAATTGGTTACTGTAATTGTTCAAGCTCTCCTGAAACTCTGAAACTCACATAATTTTTTGACACTGCCCATTTCATCCAAAGCTTAGTTTGAAGTCCTGAAGCAACTGTGTTCTTGAATTCCTCCGCCTGCTCTGACATCAAATCAAACTCCTTCTCCGATAGAATTGGTTTCATTGTAATCAAATACTTTGCGACAGTGTCCTCAACTTTTGGTGGTAACAACCATGGAAGGATTCCTTGATAAGCAAAGAAAGTGGCTCTTTTGGAGATGAATTGAAGAATGAACATGAATCCTTTGGTGGACCAACTTGGCTCTTTTCCGATCTCCTCGAATAACCATCCATTGTAATAGAGCATCATTGTCAAGGAGAAACGGATGATGGTGGTGATGGTAAGAGCAGTGACAGTTGCGATGAGAAGAGATAAGGAAGTTTGGATGAAAATGGATTTTCTGAAAGTTTCAGTCCTTGGTTTTTAGTTGCCTCATTTTAAGTTCTTACCCAAACAATCCGAAAACCAGGGTCTCCACAAATGATGGTGCCATATTCATGAAATTCAGATTGATTGCATCCAAAACTGTCCATAATGTCAGGAAGAAGACAAGTTCTTTGGTGAGAACTGGGAAGAGAAGGTATTCCAGCTGTTTTGCATAGTGTCGGATATTCCTCTGAAGTAACCTATCCAGTGGCACTGGACGGGTGGTTTTGACCATTTTTCTGAAAATGAAGATCTAGGTTTTTGTTTTTTTTTTAGAAAAGCGAGTATGAAAAACGGAAGAGTAGACCAGTTCCAGTTCTAATTTGCCCTTTGAGTAAACTATATTCAAGTACACCGAAAACTGATAATGCCCTCGTTTCTGGCACACTTTTTCGGGGGGTCTTATCTCAATTGATGTTATCTTTTCCACCAGCAATGCGTGCCATGAAATTGAAAGTGAAATATTTACATTGAACTTTTATCAGGGAAGAAGGAGAGGAGTTGAAATGTTGCGAGTTAGGGCAAGTTGAACTATTAGGATTCTTAGAATTGCAGATTTAGTATGGAAGCCTAGAATGGCCAGACTAACGGTCTGACAGTATCATTGCTCGCATGAATTATGGAGTTGATAGGCTCGTGTGTTCGATGTTCCTACAGTAACCTAATTTTTCACTAGGCAGCTGTAAAGCCCAACCAGCTCAAATTTGAAAATGTGGGAGCTTAGGACAAAGTGAACTACAAATCTCATGAAGAGTTCTGAAAAAAACTACAGTAATCTGGATAAAACCCTTCGAAAAAACGAAAACACTACTGGAGATCTAGGAGATCTAGGCTGAGAAACATCTAATTATTATGCATTTAGATGCAAGAGTGTCTCTGGAATGTAGCAGAACGTACGAAACTAAAACGAAAAAATTCAGATTAGAAGAAACAGAAAAGCAGGTTGTCCATTTGATCCGGCTTCAAGTATATGTCGTACTCCTCAGTACTACTCTACCTACAGGTAAAAGCGACCATATTGTGTCCCATATACCGAGACAACTAACCCGGACTCAATGCGATCTTTCCCAGTCCCTCCTCTCCCTCTCTCTCTTGCGTATTAGTGCAATCGGAGACGGCACCGCCCACTTTTGTTGTCCTCCTGTCCTTCTCTCCTTCAGACCCCCCATCAGGGTCGAAGTCCACTCTCTAAATCTCCAATCTCTCGGTTATGGTGGATTGAGGGGAAAAGAGGGGTGGAGGGTGGTTGACAAACGCTAGGAAAATCGACACAATGAGGAAGAATCCCGAGCGACAGGCTTTTGGAAATTTAGAGGAAAAACGGGAGAAAAAGGGAATGAATTGTTTGTGTTGATCGTCGTAGAACAGTAGTTTTTGTAGGTGAGACAAATAATCCAAAGAAAAAATTGAGGTCTGAAGTAGCTGTTTACTGGAACAAGGAAGAGTAAAGCCCTTCTAAATATTCAAATCAACTCTACCATCAATGCAAAAATGTTATGGCTCTCCCTAGCCTTTGCTATAGGAAACGTGTGGCCCACCTGGATAAAAAAGTTTTCCTAGATTCAACTTGAAACAGGAATCGCAGCCGCCACTCTAAAAACCCAAGATCTCCAAAATAAGAAAATGCTTCTCGATTCTGAGTTTTTGCTCAAAAACAGCTGAAAACACATTCGAATACTCACAAACAAGAAGAAATGTTGTTTTTGGTTTGAGCTCACTAGATACACTCTCATTTTCTTGTTTTTGATTTTCAGCTTCTCTTCTGTTCTCTAGAGAAAATTATTCTTGTTTTTCTTACATTGCCAAGGGTTGCGCGTCATTCTAGAGAAGGAGTAAGAAACAAAGGACTCAGCAGAGTTTTCAAACATTTTGAATCCATCATAATTACAGTAATCCCACTCCAAATCTCATTACTAATTCCAGAAGTCACGCAGCTAATAAAGAATTACTTTGATACGCTATCTGGGTCATTTTACCGTAACCAACAGGTCGGTCACACGCTTTGCTTACAAGTTTGGTATTGATGTCATGGTCAGTGAACCAGTTACTGGCTTCACACTCCCAAATAAAGTCACATGGCTTTGTTGAACGTGTTCGGAGTTAGGTTCGTTTCATTCCTAAAATATTTTGTAATCGGAAGAGCTGCTGGAATTCTAGTTATAGTTTTTTTGAATAGAACATGACCATCAACCATTGGAGCATCCTAGTGCGGAACCTGATATTTATTTCAGGTGGTTATGTGATATAAGAAACTGAGTGGCTCAAATCCTTGATTTTCCTGACTCCACAATTATTCTTCTTCGAAGTTTGTCCCCAAAGAATCACGTAGATTTTCAATCGCTGTTGTTCCTCATCAGAATCACTTCTTGATTAATAAACACTGAACATTTTGTTCAAATACAGTATAAGTCAACAATTTGTTTGTTCCAGATCACTTGTCATGATTCTTCTGCACCTCGTGACATTCATTTTGACTTCCTGAAAGCATCACCAAATTCCAGACCGATCTTCTAATTTACAGCAAACACTGATAACTCCCACCGATTTGCTTTCACTTCTACACTAATTTTGAAAAAAAAAGGACGAGTCGAAAGGTCGCTAAAATAACCGACCCTTGTACCGCTATCGTCGTCCTTCCGAAGAAGAATCGCTGATAAGAAATTTGCTGACTGGTGTTATTTTTGTGATACCGTTACTCTTTGTCTATTTTTGAAAAAAAGATTCCAGTCTGTCGAGAAATCATTGCTGTTTTTACTTTCTCCCAGAGAGGTTTTTTGCCTCTTCCCCATCAATAATAAACAATTAGATGATCCTTAGAATAAGGAGGAGATCAGATCCTCCTCCATTGATGATGTGTACAGATGACATAATGCGTGTTAGGAGGTGTCTAAAGGGAGGGAGGAGGGGGGACGACTCCGCCCACAAAGTCCAAAGGGCGTTTCGCAAACAGGCCTTGTGGCAAGGAAAAGAGGAGAAAATGAACGGGTAGTGGTGCACTTTCAAAGGGAAGAAGTGGCGGGGGAGAAGAGGAGCAGATGGCAAGTGGTGGGTTGACTGAAGATAGGGGAAGAAGAGGAACATGTATAGTTGAATGGAGAAGGATGCAGTTTTTGAGAAGAAGAGGGTCAAAGGTGGAAGTACCAGTTTCAAGGAAGAATTTGAGTCGATGAAACCTGAAATTGAAAGACTTGAAGCTTGGAGAATCACAGAAAATTGTTTGTCGGTACAGCAAACTAGGAACATTGAGAGCTGTAAACCATGTAATAGAACCCCGCAGAGCACTATGTTTTCAGAGCCACATATCTCGGTTGTCTTTGAAGCAAACAAAAAATGGTCCACTAAAAAAATGTTAAGCAAATCATTTGAAGCATTTTTCTAGTTGAAAACTTTTTGATAGCTTTCAAAACACCGAAGATATGCTGTTTGGAACTTACAGTACCTCTACCACTGGATTTACGGTATGGTTGGAACGCTCAGATGGATAGAGCAACCAATTTTGTTCAGAACAGATTTCTTAAAGTTCAAAACTGCTGAAAGTTAGAAGGTGGTCTATACACAATTACCTGCTCGATACATTTGAATATCGGAGTCACATAATCAGATGGATGTTCATTACATCACATCAAATCCGATTCAAACTGTATGAGTTGCTCTGAAAAATCGTTTTGAAAACCATAGGGATTTCGTGACTATTACCATTTCTTCTAGAATGACCGTATCAAAAGTTCACATCTCGATGCCACCTTCGACCTTTCTAAAAAAGGTGCCCTTCTTCTCACCCTATCTCTTATCTTCTTTTTACTTTTCCTTTTCCTTTATTTTATTCCCAACCAATTTGAACTTTCTGCGACACCCTCTATTCATTCTCATTCCTCCTTTTCCCTACTGATTCCTTTGATCAACTAGACTACTATTCATTTTTCTCTCCCGGTCCCTGTCTCCGTCTCTTCTTCTCCTATTCTCTATCAAAAGCGACCTTCGCCCTTTGTGGGCGTGGCCTCCCTCTCTTCCCGATCAACCAACAAACAGAGACGGAGAGTAAGAGACCCCCCACGTGTGTGGTCGCAATGACTGTCATCATAGAGAACAAGGGGAAGAAGGAGGTGCACTTGTCACTGCCGTTGCGACGACAGCACAGATTTTTGGAGGAAAAATATAAATGAGGGAGTGTTCGGGAAGTGAGCAAACTACGGATGTTTTCTGACTTCCACGTGGTACTTGGAGAAATAGGTTACTTCAATGCAATTGGGGATCGACGACTGGATGTTGATGGATCGACCAATGAAGCCAACTTTTCAGAAATAATTCCAAGAGGAAGATTCGAAGATTCGCTGCAGACTTTTGAACTGGCTGGTTTCGAGGATTCTACCATTCTCAATTTTTTTTTCTCAAAACTTCTCGTTCTGCAATGTTTAAGACTCTCAAGATGATCATTGCTTTCAGAAATCTAGTTCAGTTGATGAAGCAGTTCTCGTCAAACTATATATTATGAATAGATTCTGAAAAAGCCGAAAGTTAAGGAAGAGCTTCGGAACATTATCATTGGAGAGCTCTGAGAGAGTGTACCCATTTTTGGTGTGCTTACAGAGCTTTGATATTCCAGAATCAAAGTGAACATAATAATAAAGTCCTTGTTTCGATAGGTACAGTCTCTGAACGCTTCTGAAATTTTCTGAATGATTCCTCGTTCTCTTTATGTTCTTGGTTTTCAGTTGAAGAATTTTTTTACCTGTTTACAAAAACATTACATTTTTGAAAAACGGGTTGCTGCAAAGATCCACTCTACAGTCAATAACTTTTGTATTCTTATAACAAAACCCATCGACATTCGTAACTCTATTCATGTATACAGTCAAGTTGAATTTCCAATTTTTGTGCACGTGAAGCACAAAAACCGAAATTTGAACTCGCTCTGTTTTCTCCCCTTCTGCTAAACAACGCGCGCAACGACACTCCACTATTCCTCGTCTTCTTTCGAAACGTTTTGCAACCCACAACGCTCCATCCTCATTGGATATTGATCGAAGCAACAGGAAAAAAAGGTTTTCAGTGATATTTTCATGATTTTATCATAGAATTTAGTGATTTTTATCGATTGATCGATGATTTTCATTTTTGTATCACTAGAAAATATAGGGGAAATAATGAACATTGAAAAATAATGTTGAAATAAGAGAGATTTCAAAGCAAAGAAAGAAAAACGTTTTTGTTTCTAATATCAAATCGATTTCGAGTGCTTCAGTCAATTTTAAACAACCTGGAGTTATAAAAAAAATCTGAAGTGTCTGCGATAGTTTCAAAGAGAGGAATATTGGAAAATTTTTAGCAGCCGTTCAACTTATTTTTTTAAGCACATCTTTATTGAGATTTCCTCTGTTATTAGCTTCGCCCTCAACTTCGTACAAAAGTGGGAATATTTAAATCAAAAATGGATGTTTCGTTTTCAGAGGACAAGGGTATAAGAATGTCGGCACCAGTGCAATGCCCAGTTCATCCAGATGTCCATCTCATCGAGGATCATCGTGCTGGTGATTTGGTGTGCCCGGCGTGTGGATTAGTAGTTGGAGATCGGTAAGAATGGCTAAAATTCTGAATCTTTATTCATGAAAGGAATGTCAGCTATCAGCAAAATATTTCCGACGAAAAAACCATGACCCGATATTTTTTCTGAATGCGATTCGCTAGGCGACGTTTTTTCTGCTTTTTAATAGCGCATATTCAAGAAAAATCAACAATAATCAAATAAAGACATCAAGATTTGTGTTCCAAACCAATGCAGTTATAGAATTTAAATGCTCATTGTTCTTTGAAAGATTTATTCAAAAAATTAAAAACAAATTCAGTCTTGTCGACGTTGGAACTGAATGGCGTTCGTTTTCGAACGAACGAAGCGGAAATGATCCATCTCGTGTCGGTGCTCCAGAAAATCCATTGTTGAGCGGTGGAGATTTGAGCACAACAATTGCAGTTGGATTCGGAGGATCGGACAGTGATAACAGTTTGGCGAATGCTCAAAGAAAGTCAATGAATAACACAGACAGGCAGATGACGGCGGCGATGAGCTTGATTCGTGAAATGAGCGAGAGAATTCATTTGCCAAGAAACATCCAAGTAAGTGGACAAAACTGGTACAGATTGGCTTTCAGGTTTTGGATATTTAAACGAGAAAGTTATCAATTTCAGATCTAAAAATTCTTTTCTTTCAGGAAAACGCCTCAAGAATATTCAAAGATGTGTTGGACAGTCGTGCTCTTCGCGGAAAGAACAACGAAGCTCAGGCAGCTGCTTGCCTTTACATCGCTTGCCGTAAAGACGGAGTGCCACGTACATTCAAAGAAATCTGTGCCGTCTCCCGTGTCTCCAAAAAAGAAATCGGAAGATGCTTCAAGATAATCATTCGTAATTTGGAGACCAATCTTGAGCAAATTACTTCCGCCGATTTCATGTCTCGATTCTGTGGTAACCTCTACTTGCCAAACTCAATTCAAGCAGCAGCCACGAGAATTGCAAAGAGAGCTGTGGATATGGATTTGGTGGCAGGGTAAAAAAATTTCCTGGGTTCAAAATTATTCGAAAATTATTTCAGTCGGACTCCGATCTCCATCGCAGCTGCTGCCATCTACATGGCCTCTCAAGCGTCATCAGAGAAAAGATCAGCCAAAGAAATCGGTGATGTTGCTGGAGCCGCTGAGATCACTGTCCGTCAAACATATAAGTTGCTGTATCCAAAAGCAGACGAACTTTTCCCAGAAGACTTCAGATTCGTCACACCAATCGATGCTCTTCCAAATTCTTAAGAGCTTTGAAGTAAGGTTTACTTAAAATACAACTGTAAAAAAGGAAGAAACGAGAAAAAGTGTAAAAATTGTGTATCTAAAACAGTAGCCTCAAATTCTGTAAGCTTTCTGCCATCAGGAAAAATCGCATGCAATATTTATTAAAATTTCGGGAAGAATTACAAAAATGAGGGCCTTGTTATGATTATTTTTAAATCGATCACCAAAAAATCATTATTTATGCAAAGTCAAAATGTCTGCCTTTAGCTTATCGCTGATTTCCTTTCTGATCACCTCCGCTTCCTTCTTGTCTTTATCTAAAATTTCACGAGCACGTGCTGCGGTTTTCGGACGTTCCAATGAGTCCCGTTGAATGTCCTGAAAATCATTTCTGAACAACCAAGCCAGTCATAACAGAAAAACAGCTTACATTCATCTGTTTTTTTCTCTCCTCGTTCTTCAATTGAAGCAGCTTATCACGTTGTTCTCGAAGGTACTGAGCACGCATTCTGACATCCGAGCTGTTCAATCTGTTGGGATCCACCAATTGAGACTGAAAATGGGCGATTAAGTTCATTTGTACAGTGTGTTTCCAAACGTACATTAACATCATTCAAATTCTTTCTCCTCGGACCATGATCCATTCCTGGTGAACCTGGACGTCCCATAACAACGTCTCCATCATACTTGTTTCCTCTAACGGGTCCCATAGGTTTCGGTGGTTTTCTGTCTTCGTCTTTCTGAGATGTAGAAGATCTACGTTCTCGTGGAACACTATCATTTCGTTTTGGTGCATTTTTATCAACTGAAGATCTTCTGGTAGTTGGACGATCTTCACTGTTCTTCTGGAGTGGAGTCTTCGCTCGTGGCTCATGCGATGTTGTAGTCTTACGACTTGGTGGACGACTTGAAGATTCTTCGCCAGTTCTAGTAGATTTTCGAGTTGATGGGCGGCTCTTTGAATCGGTTTTCGAATCTTCTGGTCCAGGCTTCTGTGCCCCAACTATATCCTCTAGACCAGCATTTGAATATTTTCGCTCATTTGGTCCTTTTGCAGTTCCTGGGCGTTTCTCTTTCGTCTTCTCTTTCCCATCTGAGTCAGGTGAGCCCTCAGTGCTGCTTTTCTTGGAACTCTTGGAACTGGTTCCTGGTCGCTTTTCTTGTTCACCAGCTTCGGTAGATATATCAGCAGCCATTTGAGTGCCTGTAGAATTTTTCGAAATTTTTGATCCAGTCCCTGGTCGTTTGAGATCGTCAGTGTTAGATTCTGAGTTCACCATCGTCGTGCTCTTTTTTGAAGAAGTGCTTGGACGCTTCTCTCTGACTTTTTGAGCTTCGCCGTCCTCAGTTTTTCCTACTCCATCAGATCCTGTGGCTCCATCAGATGTTGCTTTCGAAGCTGATCCGGATCTTTTTCCCACAGCTGATCCAACTCTTTTCGCTGATTTTGGGCGACTTCCTCTTTCTTTCTCCATATCAGCAGCATCAGTCCCCATATCAACTCCTGTTGACGCTGTCATTGTTCCCGAAGAAATTCCTGATAAAGATGAAGTCATTGTTCCAAAATTAGATGTCGTCTTCTTAGGCTCATCCATAAGTTCAACTCTGATATCATCAGTGCTGGTTCCAGTGTCAATTGAAAAGGTGGCAGCCATAATTGCAGCAACCGAACGCAAAGAAGATGTTCCAGCTTCAGCAGCACTAGTAGTTTGAGTGGATGCAGCTTGGTTTTGGTTTTTCTGAAAATATCCATTCATAATCTATTGTTTCTGCGAAACAGAACCCACCACTCCTTCATTCAAAGCTTTCTGGAGAAGAAACTCCTCTCTTTGGATCTCCAACTCCAATGCCTCTCTTTGAAATCTACTATTTCTTGCCATTTGTTCCATCTGTTCACTTCCCTTATGCAACGCATCATACTCATCCTTGCTATGACGAAGCACCGATATAAGCACATATCGTTCAGTTTCCTCTGGTGTCAACTTTTTCATATTTCTGAGAGTTTCACCGTCTTCTAGTTGGAGAACAGAAGGAATTAGGCCGCACATGAACTCGATCATTTGGAGAGCTTGGAGTTGAAGTTCAATGTTTTTTCGCATCATCATCGGAACGAAAACATTGAAATTCTGAGCAGCAAGAAGGGGTTCAAGGGCCACCTAAAATTTCAAAATTGAAAATTTTAAATTAGTTCTAATTCAAAAGTGTTAATTTCGAATCTTTCAGATCTCCATCAATTCCACGCCATCTCAACATTCAACAAATCCCTCTCAAATCATTTCATTCTTTGTTTTTAAACCTGACATGATCTATCTATGTACATGTGCTCTGTTGAATACTGTAAAAATCTTCTAAAGTGACAACCAAAAAAAATTCAAAATTTTGAAAATCACTAAAAATGACACATTTCCATAGACAGATACTGATCATCTAATCTTCTCCTTTTTCATTTTTTATTTTCAAAAAATATCATTTTCCCCATTTTCCCCCTTTCCGAAACTCTCTTTTCGTCTCACACTCTCATGTAACTGGTTACCATAGTGATTAGAAGAAGCCACCAACTTTTTCCTCTTTCTCTCTCCCTTCTGCTTATTCTCTATGTCTATCCCCACTCTCTGTAATATTTCCAATTATCTCAGCGCCATTTGTCGTGAAAAAAAATCGATTTCTAGTGCTTTACCTATTCTGTGTTTTTTGTTTTGTCGCGAATTGATTATTTCTGAATAAATGCACATATTTTTTGATTGGGGATTTCGCTTCTTCCATTGGTACTTCTCTCCTATTTTATATTCTTTTTGGGTTCCTGCTCTTTCAATTCTTACAATGGGTTTCAGATGGACACAGTCCAGGCAATTATTCAACAACAGATTGAGGCGGGAACTTTTTTACAATCGGTTCAACAAGGACAACAAGTACAACCAGAGCAGACGAATTACGGCGAAGAAGAGGAGTTTGAGGATGAGGAAGGAACTTATGTACGACGATAAAATAGACTATCTAGGAGAAGTTTTCATATTTACAGAAAGGAAAACGAAGCAACACTCTTCCGATTTGGGGGAATCAAGTGACAATGAATCTCAACACTCTGGTTCTGGAGAACATTCGAGAAAGCTACTATTACAAGAACAATCTTGTTGAGATTGACTCATTCCAGACACTGGTTGAGCAGATTTTCTATCAGGTGAAACATCTCGAACCATGGGAGAAAGGGACAAGACGTCTTCAAGGAATGACTGGGATGTGTGGAGGAGTTCGTGGAGTTGGTGCAGGCGGAGTGGTCAGTTCCGCGTACTGTCTTCTCTTCAGACTTTTCAATTTGAGAATCTCACGAAAACAATTGATTAGTATGCTCAACAGTCGGCAGTCGGTTTATATCCGGTGAGTTATTATTTTTTCAAACTTTTGACCAATCAACATGTTTTCAGTGGAATCGGCTTCATGTACATCCGCTACACCCAACCACCAGCTGATCTCTGGTACTGGCTTGAGCCCTATTTGGACGATGACTCGGAAATAGATCCAAGATCCGGTGGTGGAGATTTGATGTCATTCGGACAGATGGTACGAACAATGATCAATAAATTGGATTGGTACGGAACACTATTTCCACGTATTCCTGTTCCGATTCAAAAGGAGATTGATGAGAAGTTTGCGGAGAGAAAGAAGCAACAATTAATGGAGGAAGAGGAGTGGCAAGCTGGAAATTCCAGTGAAAAACCACCAGTAGAAGAGACAGGAGAAGTGAAAAAAGAGCTTCCAAAAGTGTCAAAGTGTAAGCATCATTTGAGACATCATCACTGTCGAAAGCATCGAAAGAACTGCCCGGCGAAGGCCAAAAGGTAAAGGGAATAAAATAGAAATAATTTGAGTTTTTGAGTTTCAGACTGCGAGAGGAGAAGGAGAAGAACAAAAAGGAAGAGCCCACTGATGAAAAATAAGGTATGATTTGTGACTCACTTTATACTTTTGTGAAACATCCTTTTGATTGAAAAGACGAATAGCTTCAACTAGTTCTGAAGGGGTTGTTCCCACGTCATCACAGAAACATTCGATCTGAAAATTGATATTTTTTTGATCAGCTAAAATCTCAATCTAGGTTTAGTAAGTCCCACCAATGTATCGATGAGTCGAGAGTATTCCTTATGAATCTCCACGTAGATTTCTGTTTCCATTTGCTGACGATCGAAAACTGTAATCTCAAATTTTTCAACAAAACTTCTCAATATTCCAACTCACCAACAGATTGAGACTCAATGAACGAGGCAATCGGAATTGACCAAATTGAAGATGTTATAAATTCCAAGAATTTTGCCAGAAGTTTCTTTTGTTTTCTTGTTGTTTCTTCATTGTTAGAGGATGAGGAGGAAGAGGAGCTTCCATCCGGTGGATTTCTGTTCTTTTTTGAGAATCGGCGAAGCATTTTCTGGAAGAGGAACATTTCTCTGGGAAATGTTTTTCAGGAGATAATCGAATTTAGGGGAAAGAAATGAGAAGAACAGAGAAAGCTTGCAAAAGCTGCTAAGAGATAAAGAAGGGAATGAGGATCTAAACGTAAAACAATTCTGGAACTCTCTAGTGTAATTTTGAGTCTAATTTGCAAGACAATTTCACGATTTGAACCTAAAAACTCTGTTCTACCGTGACCTAATTTATATTGTTCAGTCTGAAACTCCAGACTTTGCCCTAAAAGTTTAACGCACTAGAGATTAATCGCGACATTAACTTTTATTATTTTGCTCCAAAAAAATGAAGAGAAAGAGCAAAAAGCATTGAATTTGTCGGTCTACTCTCTTCCTCCCTTCCCCTATGGGAAGGTGTGTGCACACATAGAAGTTGTCGGTTGTCACGGAGACACAATGTCTCATTTCGAAGGCTTACGCGGCTCCCTTTTCTAGAGCTAGAGAGAGAGAGAGACACGCCTATCCTCTGCTCTCTTTTCTCTCTTTTTTCAATATCTCCGCCTTCTTCACGTGCCTTGGAGAACGAAGAAAAAGAAGAAGAAGGAGCTCTCATGGGAGAAAAATAGAAATAAGCCGAGTAAATATCAAAGAGAAAGGTGCCTATTAGATGTGTAATAGAGAAAACGAGACGGCTAATATGGCGTCTTATTTTTTTGGCACTGAATGTGTTTTCTTGAAAGAGAAGGAACCAACTTGGAGAATAGAGTTGGAGAGGCACTAATAAACAAACTTCGCAGTCTCAACCATTTAGAAAAAGTTGAAATCTGAAAATTTGAACTGGAAGTCGATGACTCGTGAAGACATAGAAGACGTTTTTTTTCGAAATCACGCGGAACATAGCTTGACTAAAACATAATATAATATTCTCATGATCATGTATGATACTATTATGTCCTTATTTGAAACTTCATCACCCTTCAACGCTAACTTCCCATCTAGAATACGTAATAACAATGTAGTTCATTTTTTCCGTTTATATGGCTTTATTCACGACGACACCACAAAATATTCAAGCAAGAAGAGTGTTAGACAAAAATGCCGCCGCGGTGCTTCGGATGATAAGTGTAGTTGAGCTCCCCAGTGTCACTGATCTCGAAGGCTTCCACCTCATAATCGACGAGAAAAAAGAAGGGACGTTTACGACGGTGAACGATGGTTGGGGAGGTAGCTGGAAGAAGAGTTTTCGGATGGGACGGGGTTAGAACGTCATCTTTTTCCTTCCAGCTGTTTCGAATCAATTTGTGATCAGCTAATATTTTTAGTTTTCTGAAATTTGAAAAAAAAAACTAATTTCAGATAGACTTGTTTATTTATCCAAATCACCAAACTAGATTCTCGAAAATGAATCTCCAAATTTGTTATTTATCTCTGCTCTCTAACTAATTCCTGATGCATAAAAATCATTAGATCTCACGATCTGCTCATAGATCAATTCAAACAAAGTGTATCTGTCCTTATGACGCAGGGCTTCTTTTTTTTACTTACCGGAAGTCATGAAAACTAAAATAAGAAGTAATATCCGGTAGAGTATCATCCTGGCGTGTGAACAGTTGATCTGAATGACTTGATCCCTAAAATGCCAAAGTCGGCGGAAGGAAGCGCCTACTTATAGTTTCCGCATGAAAGATAGTGTGTTGTATTGTAGCTGTACTTCCTAGAAACATGAAAAAAAAAGAAAACTGGATTTTCCCAAATGCCTGTGCCTTTCAGAGTTAGTATCTGATGCTTTAACCATTTTACCAATTCTTTTTTTCAGGTAACACTTCTGAAATCTTCTCGCAATTTCCAACCTTCATCCGCCATTTCATTCAATAACCAGATTTAAAGAGGCTCCATCCAAAGTTCTGAATCTCCAATCTTTATTCCTTTGTATTTCTTGATTTTAATTCTCATTTTCACGTGAACTGTTCCTCGATTAATTTTCCACGTTTTTGACCTTTACGATTTAAAAATATAAAACTTATTTAATTTGATTTTCGTCTTTTTGTTCTCAATTTCAAACGACTCACAAGAAAGAAACCAATGGGGCAAGGTAAGTTTAAAGTGAAGTCTAAATTTAGATCAGATGAAACAGATCTCAGATTATCCTCTCACTTGTTGTCAGCTCCGTATGTTACTGAGCTAGGTCTATTAAATGTTTAATAGAGATTTCTTCTAAAGGAATCACAATTCTCTAAAATTTTGAATATTTTCAAACCACAGCCACCTCACTAGAATCGCGCCATTGCACGAGAGAAGCGACGGTCAAACCACTTGGCGCATTGCAAGTGAGATTCGTCGCGTCGTCGAGCGCTCCGCCTTTCGCGAACTCTCTGTTCGCTCTCACGTTTCGTCTATTTTCCGGCTACTTTCGTACTTTTCCAGAAGCTTTTTGGCTTGTTGAAAGCATGGTTATTATAATTGAAGGGGCATAAATTGTGAGAGGCGATGTGAATCGAAGCCGAGAAAGCTCACAAAACTCCGGAGAACAAACATTCATTGTGTTCGGTTTTGTTGCTTAGTGTTCCCATAGTTATGAAGTTCAGCAAGTATTGATTTTCAGTCGAATGTCACGCGATAAATTAAAAGCTATTCATTTCCAACGTTTTTGAAAACGTTTCTTTTTTCCAATTGAAAACGTGACACTCCCAATACCCATTTTTGGCCAAATAACTGAAATTTCAAAGATGGGTTTTCTCAGTTTTCAATTTCATTTTCATTTGACGACTTGACGGAAAAAGAAAAAACAGAGCTTGAAGTTAGTTTTCTTTTCTTTCCAGTCATTCTTCCGTATTTTCTTTCCAAAAGATTTTTATCGGAGTGACCTCCTCATTATTTTTTATCAGTTCACCGTCCGCCAGTTTGTTCGCATTACTTTCGTTTGAGAGTAGTACTATTTTTTTTAGTCAAAAACCTGTTGATTCAGTTCTTCATTTGAGTTTCAGAACGTTATTTCCTTTTCGAAAATTTTTGTCACCTATTGATCTTTGAGTAGGGTATATTGCGTAATTGGTTTCGCAAAGCAGTAATCTTTCTTTTCATATCTTGCTCTTATTTTTTACTTTGATTTCAAAGTTCAAAACATTTTTGAAATTATTCCCAGTTTTTCGCCACATAACATGTGTCAATTTTATACCCTGCACATCTAACTCACACTATCAATTTATTTCGATGAGTCCATAAATAGGTTCAAAATACCTTGTTCGGATCTCAAGTTTGGGCTAGTTTTTCTTTACATTAAGAAATTTCGGTCCTTCTCGCTCCCGCCAAAACTATATTTCTCCCAAGGTCAAGCCCGTTATTGTTTTCGAAAATGTTTTAATCATTCGTTTCGCTAGCCTCCCACAACTTTCATAATGCTCCCGTTTAGCTTCAAAAATTTTTTTTTAATGTGTTATACGATGCTCATTTTTTTCTTGCCTAAACAAAATCCATCACCCAACATGGTGAAATTAATTTCTTACCATTTTTCAGTGTGCGCAAAAAGAGAACGAGATTCCGACTTAACCACCTCGTTTGGAATCAACTCGTTTTTGGAGATGAGCCGCTCTGCCAGTGGAGGTCAACAAAAGATGAGAATTCGGCCATTTATGGTGGGTTTTGGTGGGGAATATATATTCTAAAACAGACCATAAAGCATCCCCTATAAAATCACGACATTTTTTATTACACTTTTTCTTGTTCTTTTCTCTGAGGAGAAAGTAATAGAGAAAAAAATCGATAGTTCATCTTGTTCAACTTTATGCCATCACCATCAAAACGTCCAAAATTTCGAGGCCCGGTAAATTACGCACAGTTAAAGAAGAAAAAAAAACAGCCAATGATATATAATCAAGCTTGAATTGAAGCTTTCTGCACCGCACAGAACATAACATGTAATTGAAAATTCGAAAATGTTGTAATAACCCGCAATTTTGATTATTGCTCATCCTAAGTTGGCTGTAATCGATAATTTTTAGCTCTAGACTTGTACAGCTTTATAGTAATAATTCGTGATGTTTTTCGCATCAAGAATGGTGAGTTTATGAAAGTAATCTAACGAAATTAGTAGAATTGAGAGACGGTTGAGAATTGTTCTGAATTGTATCACTCCAAATACTGATCTTCATTATAACCTCCGTTCTTTCAGGCCACCATTGATGAGCAATATGTGACACAAACATGGGATCTCTTGAAACGTGCCATCCAGGAAATTCAGCGAAAAAACAACTCGGGATTGAGCTTCGAAGAGCTTTATCGAAATGCCTACACGATGGTCCTTCACAAACACGGAGAACGTCTCTACAATGGACTGAAAGACGTGATTCAGGATCATATGGCGACTGTTCGCAATCGGATTGTTGAATCGATGAATTCTGGAATCTTTTTAGACACAGTAGCAGATTCGTGGAACGACCACACTGTGGCCATGGTCATGATTCGTGACATTTTAATGTATATGGACAGAATCTATGTTGCACAAAATACTCATGTCTTGCCTGTCTATAACCTCGGACTCGATGCTTACCGAACTGAAATTTTGAGACATAACGGAATTGGAGATCGCCTTCGTGACGATTTACTCGAATTGATCAAATCCGACCGTAAAAGTAACCAAATCAATTGGCACGGAATAAAGAATGCGTGTGATATGTTGATCTCATTGGGAATTGATAGTCGTCTGGTGTATGAGGAAGAGTTTGAGAAGCCGCTTATGAAGGAAACTAGCGATTATTACCGCGATGTTTGTAAAAATTGGCTTTCCGATGAGAACGACGCTTGTTTTTATCTGGCACAAGTCGAAACTGCGATGCACGATGAGGCGGCCCGAGCATCCCGATACTTGGACAAAATGACAGAAGCAAAGATCCTTCAAGTGATGGATGATGTAATGGTTGCCGAACATATAAACACGATTGTCTATATGCCGAATGGTGGTGTGAAATTCATGTTGGAGCATAAGAAACTCGAAGATTTGACACGTATCTTCCGCATTTTCAAACGTATTGGAGATTCGGATGTTGTGCCAACTGGTGGATTGAAAGTGTTATTGAAAGCTGTTAGCGAGTGAGTTTTCTGGAACTAAAGCGCCGTTCCTTTTGAAATATTATTTCAATTTCTGATAACACGACTTGAACACGTAGCAAGATTGTTTATTTGCCCAAAAATTGTATTGTTGTCTTTGGGTTTTGAACGGTGTTTTTTGCGAAATACGTTCTTAATGTTGACCATTGGTTTTAGTTCTGATGATGACAATCTCATGTACAAGACAGCACGTGATTGTGTGCAAAAATTGTTACAGAAATGATAAATTGAGAGAAGCAGGGGTTTGTAAAAAAAAGTTTTGCAGATATCTCACTGAAACTGGAACAAATATAGTGAAGAATGAGGATTTGCTCAAAAATCCAGTCAGCTTTGTCAACGAACTTCTCCAACTCAAGGATTACTTCTCAAGTCTTCTCACCACCGCATTCTCTGATGATCGTGACTTCAAAAATCGCTTCCAGCATGATTTCGAGTCATTCCTCAACTCTAACCGTCAATCCCCAGAATTCGTTGCTCTCTACATGGATGATATGCTTCGAAGTGGACTAAAATGTGTTTCAGACGCTGAGATGGACAATAAGCTCGACAATGTGATGATCTTGTTCCGTTATTTGCAAGAGAAGGACGTGTTTGAGAAATACTTCAAACAGTACCTCGCAAAACGACTTTTGCTCGACAAATCGTGCTCTGATGATGTTGAGAAGGCTCTCTTGGCTAAATTGAAGACAGAGTGTGGATGCCAATTCACTCAGAAACTCGAGAGCATGTTCAGAGATAAAGAACTTTGGCAGACCCTCTCCACAAGTTTCAGAGAGTGGAAAGATGCTCAGCCACAGAAGATGAACATCGACATTTCATTGAGAGTTCTGACAGCCGGTGTCTGGCCTACTGTCAGTTGTTCTCCGATTGTGTTGCCACCTGAAATTTCGACGGCTTATGAGGTAAATAAGAAGAAAGAAGAGCAGTTCGATTCCCATTACTTGAATTAATACTTTCAGATGTTCACCAAATACTACACTGAGAAGCACACTGGACGCAAATTGACGATCAACACTCTCCTCGGAAACGCTGACGTGAAAGCAACATTCTATCCACCACCGAAAGCATCCGGCTCCAATGAAGAGAATGGTCCAGGACCATCAAACGCAGTTGAAAAGGAAAGAAAGCCGGAGCACAAGATTTTGCAGGTATTTACATTGTTTTACATTTTAGAACACAACTAAGATAAAATTTCATTCAGGTGACCACTCATCTAATGATCATTCTTCTTCAATTCAACCATCGAAGCCGTATCTCGTGTCAACAACTCATGGATGAGCTTAAAATTCCGGAGAAGGAGTTAAAGAGAAATCTTCAATCATTGGCTCTTGGAAAAGCTTCACAACGTATTTTGGTGCGAAAAAATAAAGGAAAAGATGCGATAGGTTAGCCATTTTTGAAATTTGTTCTGAGAAATATATCTGATCAATTTTCAGACTTAGCTGATGAGTTTGCCGTCAATGACAACTTCCAATCAAAACTGACACGTGTCAAGGTGCAGTTGGTGACTGGAAAGGTGGAAACCGAGCCGGAGATCAAGGAGACTCGCCAGAAGGTTGAAGATGACAGAAAGCTGGAAGTTGAGGCTGCCATCGTCAGAATCATGAAGGCCAGAAAGAGGTTGAACCACAATAATCTGGTTACGGAGGTAAGTAAAAGCTTACTGTCTTCTCTAGTTACCCGTTCAATCTTTTGGAGAGAATCTACTGAAAAGTCACACAATTCCAATTTTGAACGCCAATCGAAAAATATATGTTTTTGTTCAGGTTACTCAACAGCTTCGTCACCGCTTCATGCCCTCTCCAATCATAATCAAGCAGCGGATCGAGACGTTGATCGAAAGAGAATATTTGCAACGTGACGAGAATGATCAACGTGCCTATCAATACATAGCCTAAACCCATCTCCATTTCCTCCATTTCGTGTATTTTTCCTTCATTTACCCCTCAACAATTCGTTCCAGCATGCGGTATGGAACTCACTTTTAAAGGACCCATCTCATTCTTTTCTGGTCACTTCTTTTGTTTGTTGACCATCCACCGATTTATTCACCGTCGATTTGACACAAACGACTTGTTTATAAATATGTAATTTTGGTGGTTTCATCAACTTTTCTTTACATCTCCTCTCTTTTTCCTTTTCTTGTCAAAAATGCGCATTTTGGCTGAAAATATTTTATTAAACACTACTTTTTCGGTTGTATCGCCGGGATATTGTGTTACTGTAGATGGGTTTTTCTTTTCTCTTTTAAAGCACTTTTATCTTTTCCACAACTCTACCTTATCTATCTTTGATTAACTTATTCATCCTTTTTTGCTTTTATCCCGAAGATTATCTAAAATTTCGAAAATTGACGGCAAGTTCCTATGCTCCTCCAAAAATGTCCTCTCTTTTTTTTTATTTCTCAATTTTTGTTTATAAAAACCAATCTATTCATTCATATATACCCAACAAAAGAATATGTCATACATAAACGCTTCCCTCCTATTTATTGCCGTTTTGTGGATGGAATTTTTAAATATTTTATGTGGGAAACCTCAATTTTCGATTTATTTCTTTTCATCGTGGAGACAATTTTATATACATTTTAAAAACTACAAATCTGCTGAGTTTTCTTTTTTTTTCTTGCTCCATCCCATTGATAAGCAAACCGCGTAAACAGAATTGTGCGCATGAGACTCTCTCCATGACAACAATCGAATACCCGCCCATTAGGTGAGAGCAGTCACTTGGAGAGTCTGGAGAGTCCAGAGTATGCAACGGCTTTACTTTTATCATGATAAAATGTATTCTTGTCGCGTTTTCGGTTTTAATACTAGTATTCGTTGTGAGCAAGAGGCGAATTCACTTTTTGAAAGCGTCTAGAAGCTAGAAAACAAATGACTAGAAGCAGGCCAGCGATTCTGATAAATCGGAAATCACACATGCTTTTTTCTGTAATCCATTTTTCATTGGTTTTCGAATTGAAAACCGTATCTCAGGGACGAATATTCACTTTCTGAGAAGTTTAGAATTCTCTAAATCATTCCCCAGTGAACTTCCACCTTTTCAAACGAACATTAACCCGATGATGCAACTTCTGGAAGAGTAATTCCGGATATTGTTGTCGTAAAAGGAAGAGTCTGGAAAAATCGATATTAGATGGCGAATGTAAACAACAAGCCTCTGAATGCTTATCTTCACTTTTTGATCTTAACTTCATACATTTTGGATTGAAGATCATCTTATTACTAGAACAGTTTCCAATCAAAAAAATGCATTTTGGAAAACCAGCACCTTCCGCTCAAAAAAGCCCGCGATTTTCGAATACGCCATTCTCTATGACCGCTTTTTGTCTCTCACTTCAATACACTCTCTGCTTATTCGAAAAAGAAGAGACGCAGAGGAGACGGGGGAGAACCGAATCGGCCCGTGCGCGCGCTTTCTTGTTTCTTCTATTTTCTGATGTTCGAAAGTATCATAATTTGAACATTTTGATTTTACTTTCATTTTTTTGTGATTCTAAATGAAATGAAATTGATTCCTCTTTGTTTTGCTGTCAGGAAAATGAGTTTTCGTAGGACATTTTTGGGCTTTCCCAATAATTTTCGAAAATTCAAATTTCGATCCATGAAATCATTATTTCCAATCGAGATTTCTATACTCCCGTTCATTTTTTTAGTGAACATAACTTTTGCGATCAAAAAATTCAATAATTTTGGAAATAATTCGTTTGTTTTTGGAAGTCAATGGTCCTTACGAAATTCACAACTTCAATATAAAATTTGTTGAAGTTTCAATCGATTTTTGGTTTAGATACTCTCAAATTTGTTCGAATCGTATTTTCAGACAATATTTTCCTCGAAAATTCCGAAATTCTACTTTGTTCTAGAAAATTTTGAATAATTCCCTAAAATTTCAGTCTTTTTCAAAAATTATTGATTGCACTGCGCCGGGGTGGGACAATATGGTTCATCGGTAACTTTGTGGCCAACCATCTAAATCAAAATTGCCACAAAATAGTTCAAAGTCATCGATTTTCAGATATTTGTCAATATTCAAAGTATTTTGTACTGAAGCCACTTAACTCCATCTAATTCTTTGCAGTTTATGCATTCCTGTTGTTTCCAGGCGCTGTATGGCTCTTTTGAAGACTTCATTTGGTCGTATCCTGGGCGCTAAATTTCGATTTCTGTTCGCGAGCTCATTTGCTACATAATCATCCAATCTCAGACATCTTTCGTCCTCCTCCAATCAGTTCCAGAAAACTTCTCGAAATTTGCCAAAAATAGATGGCAGAAGGTTGTCCAGTTTTTCGAAATTCACAGTTTTTTAAATCATGTGGACTTCACAGATTTTCTGGCATGATAACAGGTTGTCAAACCAGGTTTTCCTTTCCTACAAAGTTCACAAAATACAGACTTTACAGAAAACAATTTCAAAAATTACCATTTCTTCTGCTTATTTCTCTCAACCCTCGCTCTTTCTGCTTCCGTTTTTCCGGCGCTTCTTCCTTGTAAACCTACTGTTTTCAGATCTCAATTACTCAACGAAATTAATGTTCTGACGTGCAGGACACGTCTACAAATTTACTCATAGAACTACTTGAAAATGGTGAGGATCTGGTAACGAACTTATCGAAAAACTTGACCATTTCTTTCAGAGTACCTCTAGTGACAATCCACCGTTCCTGCCAATCGGCACCGAGGTTAGCTCCAAATTCAGAGGAGCATTCTGTGAATCGACAATCGTCAGAATTGAGAAGCAAGTCAGGGTCAAGGTAAAGATATTTATATATGCTTTTTTCTCATTGTTCTATTTTAGTCAAGACAATTCTTATTCATTTTTTGAATTCATATTTCAAAACATTTTCTGCAAAAGTGTTCGTTTTCAGTTCACCCTCAAAGAGAAACCATGGGGAATCAAAGTCATTGATGATCCGAACATTCCTCTCTCCGACATGGTTGTTGGTAAAACGGTCACTATTCCGGTCGACAAGAAACAAGTCCAAGCTCAGGTCAATCACGTCAAAGATATGTCCCTATATTTTGTCGGTTAGTTTTCTAAAGATTTTCTGAGGAATCGGTTGAAAATACCTTTTACAGTGTTCAACGATGGCGATCAGAAACAACTCCGTCGTTCGCAATTGGTTCAAAAAGGGGAGCGTCATTTCTCTGCCGAGGGTAACCTGGACTCGATGCCGCTAACCAAACCGGAAGATTTTTCAGCACCGGTCAAAAGAGATCGTGGATCGAAACCGTATGATGATGGGGAGAGGGGCTCAGACGAGGAGAATCCTCAAGATTAAATTGCATTTTTCAACCTAACGACCATAAGATAACCCCCATATAATAAGAATAATCTCTGTAATTGTAATGAATAAGCTATACGAAATCTGCAATTTAACATCTATCTAATAAATATAAAAAGTTACTGCTTATCTCTTGTCGTTAGGAAGGTTAACCTCGATTTCTTTCAGCAAAGCAAATGAACCTTCGACGAGCCGTCGCGTTGACGATGGCAATAGAGGGGCAGAAGATAGAGTTGAAGCAGCACGAACGGCACCTACGCCTCGGAAAAGACGGGCGGCTGAGAATGCAATGTCGGCGATTGGAGAAATGAGAGGAGTGATAAACGATACACAAAGCGAAGAGTCTACAGATGAACAAGCAGGACCAGCTCCTCCATCCACTTCTAAAGCGAAATCACGGAAACGAAGACAGGAAGAACCAGAACCAATGGACAATGATGAGCCGGCAGTCAATGGAGGTGGACCGTCAACCTCTGCTGCTGCTAACGATCAAGATCGACAACAATCTGCTAAGGAAAAGAAGAAAAAGAAAAAAAAGGAGAAAGAGAAAAGTGAGCAACCCGATGAGAGCGACGAGGAAAATTCTAAAGATTTGAGAAGGCGGGAAAGGAAGATAATTGAGAAATTGTACAGGCGATACATTAAGAAGTCGTTGGATAGAAATCGTAAAATGTTGAGACAGGTGTTATATCGCAGATCAACTCAATATTCTTTGAGTTATCGGAATCACCGAATAATACCAAAGAAGCAACGAGTAGTCATGCATTCGCCGTCATCTGGATCTCATACTTCCAGTTCTAATTCATCAAACAGGGGAAGCAGTGGAGGCAGTGGTTCGTCGAAAAAGAGCACAAGAATGTACCCAGCCAGAATGTTCTCTTTCGTAAGTCGATATCGGATACGGAATGCACTTCTCTTCTTGAAATGGCGAAATGCTTGTCATCGGATAAAAACCAAGGTTCGGTGCAAATATTATCGACAATGGTGGAAACTACCGAAAACAAAGATCCGGGGAATGTTCCGAAATGAGAAGTTTGTCAAAAACTCTGAGAGAAAATCTCGGTTTATGCGTCTGTTTGTCGGAGTTGAGCAAGAAAAGTCGCTGCAATTCGTTGTTCTTCATGATGATGTCAAAAAGTCAAGACAGTTGTTGAAGTTTGTCGATAAGGCTACAGAGGCACATGTGAGCAGATTCTAAAAACATTCAGAAGTCTTATTTTCAATTTTCAGTTGACATTCGATGAACGATGTGATCTCAATCAGGACGACATTGCGTGTCAAACGATTCGCAATCATTTCAAAAAGGAAACATGGGTACCAGGGATTCTTCTGCCCAAAATCTTCAGCGTAGAAAACGCGAGACATCCAGAACGAGTAGTCCGTAACATGGAAACTGGAAAACTGCAACGCGTATGGGCGGATGATTTGGTCCCGGTGAAGTGGATGCCACGCTTCGGAGCCAAAGAAACAGAAGGCATTGTCGCATCTCGTAAAGCGAAAAACCAACTTAATTTCCATCTAGCTTGGAGATTCACCAGAGACTATCGTCGCAACAGTAAGTGTTTTACTGAAAAATAGAAAAATCGAAAACTATCAATTTTTCTATGTAAAAGTCGATAGAAAACCATTGAATAACAAGTTTTCACTGCGAAACCAACCAATAAAAGTTATGACGCTTTCGAACGATAAATCTTCGCTCCGCCCGCACCTTTCACTCGTCTATTCTCCATCTTTTTCGGTATTTATACTCACTTGAGTTCTATATTTTCAAACTTTCCAACTTGAAACATGAAAAAAATCGATTTTCTTCTTTTTCAAATAAAAAAAAGTCAAGGAAAGTGTATTGGAGGTAGAAAAGAGAGAAGTGGTTTGAGTGAAAAGGAGAGGAAGAGGAAATAAATTCAATGCACTCTTTTCTCTATTTCTCGGCACAACCCCACACCCAACAAATGGACGAACACACAACTGACTGAGAGAGAGAACATATAATTCATTCAGCTGACTACGACACTCCGCTTGCATTTCTTTATTTTTCGGCGTACTTTTCCGACTATTTTTGTTTCTTTCGGAGCCAATTTTGTGTTGCGCGAAGAATTTTTCATCAAAACTTATAGAAAATAATCAAACTGATGAAACTCCGACGTAGGTTTTCACTAAATTACGGTCGGAAATGTTTTTATGGAAAGTCGTGAGGGAAATTTCGTAGAAAACGTCGGAAATCACGAAAAATCTCTGGTTTCATGAGTTTTTGACTTCATATGAGAAATTTTCATCAGATATTCTGAATTTTCATCATGTTTTGAAACACTAAATCTTCGAAGACGAGTAAAATTGATTTTTTGAATTCAACTGTAATTTTTTCAAAAACGTAAATTATTTCGGCATAAAAGTATCGAATCATGGCTATTAACCTTTATAATTCCAGGATTTCATCGTCAATCACTGAAAGCCATGTTAAAATGTCGTCGTCGAACTCCGACTCGGGAGTTCGCTCCGCTCAAGCAACGCCTCAAAACGAAAATCGCCAAACTTTCACCACCAGCCAGACGAAGTGAACCAGGAGCCATAGAACCACTGGAAGAAGAACCAGAAGAAGAGGATATGAGGGAAATTAAAGAAGAAGTCAGAGAAGATGAACCGGTACAACAACGTCCACGTCCAGCAGCAAGGGATGAAGTGAAGGATGAAGATGAGTCAGATTATGACTCGGATTATTCTATCAAAAACACTCCAGTTGACCAAAGAGACGCGTTCGTTGCGGTGCTTCTTCAGTTTCACGATGCTCGGAACTCTATTCTGAATTCGTCTCCAAATATTCAGGGTCATGACGTCGATTTGTTCTATTTGTACCAGTTGGCATTGAAAGTTGGAGGACCTCGGAAGATTTACTCATCGAATCCATGGACAGTATGGGGGAAGAAACTGGTGCCCCAAGCGGTTGATCCTGAAGAAGAGCTGAAGCAAATCTTCAAGAGTTGTATTGAGAATTATCTCGCATTCAATATAAAAATGGACTGGCCAGCTGGAATAATTCAACAGAGATCTGAACGAAAACAGGTGCAGCCGGGGATTTACTCAGAGAATCGGAAGAAGCGACAAAAGGCACAGGAAGCTGCCGCAGCTGGAGAACCGTCTACGAGTCAAGCAACACCTAAAAACCGACCTCAATATCGGAAGCGAAAAGCTGACACATCAGAAAGTGGTTCTGATCGGAGACGTGGCTCTCGCAACACAACAATGTCTCCGGGTGCTTCTGAAGATCGTGATGCTCCTGGAACATCGACTGCCATGTACAGTGACACTGAAGACGATGATCGCAGTCAAAATAATGATGGAAGAGTGAAGCGGAAGAAGTCAAAAACTCCAGGAAGGAGGAGTGTGAGTGTAAAGGATGAATATCCGCCTGCTCAACCTGCGAAGAAAGGAAGACCCAAGAAGAATGTTGCAACAGTTAAGAATCCGCTCGTTCTGGCGAAGTTCGTTGGAGACAAAACTATTGACAAAACAGATGAAAGGGAATATGTGCGGGCAAATTTGTAAGTTTTGAAAACTATTTTTGATTTGATTCAAATCATTTGAATGAAAATCTTTGTTTCAGACTATCCGTCATTCACGCACAGGACTCTTTGAGGGCTTGGCATGATGGTACTTGGTACAAAGCACACTGTGTTGAACGTTGTGAGGATGTGACCGAAGATATCAAGAAGCTCTTGATGAAAATACAACGAGGTCAAGAAAGACTGGGAAGGAAGAATCCGCTAAAAGAGGAATTATACGCTATTTTTGATCGTTTGAACATAAAAGCTCATTATATCGGGTGGAATGGAAGATTCGATGAATTGTTGACCTACGATTACTTGAAAGTGTTGAAAAAGACTCAAATCGAAGCGAGAAAACGATTCGCAATTCTTCCGAATGGTAAGAAGTTGCGACCCTCGATATTGGCAGTAGTGGAGAGAGCAATGTGTCAGGAGGATGAAAACAAATCTAGAAGACCAGATTATTTGAAACTGGCGGAAGAGGCGCTGGGAAATGAATCAGATTTCGACACAGACGACGAACCAGTTGAGGAAAAAGACAGGAAGAAGAAGAAAAAGGAGAGGAGACGATGTGCTCGAGCTATACGAGCAACTCTAATGGAAACAACGAGTGAAAGCGAATCGGAATCCAACAATGTGAGACAACCGAAAAAAGTAAAAAAGCGAGGTGCGCCAGGAGTTGACAGGGATCAACCCTCGTCTTCTCGGCGACGATTAGCTTCTGATGATCACTCTCCAGAAATTGGTGAGCGATCTACCACCCCTTCCTCTAAATCTTCCACTTCTATTATCTCATCTCCAGGAAATAGGGCGGCAGTGAGAAATATTTCATCATCTCCGGAATCTGTACAATCGGGACTGTCACCGGAACCATCTAAGAATCCAGACGAATCAGACGAAGAGGACTCGAGACGAGAATCGATAGGGTCTACAGAAGCTAGTGGATCCAGAGCGTCGGAAGAACAAGAATTTAGGCAACGAGTAGTTCCTGATGATCACTCTCCAGAACTTGGAGTGCCATCGATAAGTTCTTCGGAAAAATCATCGTCTTCTTCACCTCAACGACGGAAGACTGCATCACCAGAATTTGACTATGAAGGAGGAGATCCCATTGCTGTATCTCCTGATGATGCATCGAGACCTCCCTCGAAAGTTCCATCAAAACAATCGTCAGAGGAACCTGAGAATGTTGGAGAATCTACCGAGGCCGCCGAAACAGCCAGCTCAAAATCCACCATCAAAGGCGCTGAATCCGATACTGAGGAGCCCGAATATCCAGAAGTTCTAAGGACTTCAGAACCAGCCGATTTTCCATCGCCGAGCACGAGTAGTGGAAATCAGAATTGTGAGTTTTGTAGTTGAGACGTAGATCAAGAAGACTTTCGTATAGTGTACTGAAATTTGTCAGAAAAAAATGAAAATAGATTTTTAGTTTCTGATCGAATATTGTATTCAGTTTTGACCAGATTCGACCAGAATTGTCAAATTTTACGTATTCGGTTTCCTTTGGATTTTCAGGTTTGTCCGCAATTCTCCTAGAAAAGTAATCAAAAATTTAATCATAAACATTGCTCGTAAAATACATGTACGATTGTCTAGACATTCAGAACGTTTCATGCACGCCAACATGTTTTTTATTGCAGACCCTTCACTCAATCGCCAAGGCAGCTCGACCGCCATGCCCGTCTTCTCCCCGGCAACAACTAATCTCGCCCATTCTGGACCTCTCACTCTCGAAGAAGTGCCCGTCGTTGCCACGACCTCCTCCTCCGCCTACGATCGTAAAGAGGAAGACGTTTCCGACACCGAGGTTCTCGGTAAACGGAGACGTACGTCGGCTGGCGTCGAGTCAACACCAGTCAAAAGGATGCGTCGTGCCAGTGAAAGATCTGCTGGCGGAACTGATGATGGTGTGACGTCACCGAGACGACATCCAGCTCCTCTTGCTCCTCAACCAGTTTCTGGGGCACTGACGTTGCAGATGGCGATTCCAGAGAGTTCGGGACCAATCGAACCTGTTACGGCGTCCACCAGTAAACGCAGAAAAACCGGTACGCATGTTTTTCAGCAAAGTGAGTAGGAGTAAGAGAAGTAGTTTAGGTGGTGGAATAAATATTTCCATGCTTTCTTTTCAGTTTCTAACCCGTAGTCATTTTTTAGTTCTCTTACTTCGTTCCTTCACTTCTAACCATCCATTCAGTTGCAGCATCTCCAACATTCAGCACTGGTCCATTGGTCCTTGATACTTCACCACCGGTTGCGTCAACCCCTTCAAAACCACCACGACCTCCAGGAGCTCCTCCGCTTGGAAGACCCAAGAAGAACTCTGCTGGCTCGGCGGCGTCTTCTAGAAAAACAGAAGAACGAGATGAGCCACGTGTCTCTGTCGATAAAGTGGTTAGTCCATCGGCCGGAGCAGTGACTAGTGAGAGAAGGTCAGCGGAACGTAGATCGGCAACTGAGGAAAAAGAAGAAGATATGACTCTGAATAATCAAGCTGAAGGACCGATTGGAAGTCCACGTGGAAGAGGTGGAAAACGGAAGAGAGGAGGAAGAGCCGGAGCAGTGGCAGCTGCAAGAGTAACACCAGGTAGAAGCTCTACTTCCCGGAGGAGTGCTCAAGAGGAATCAGAAGAGAAGGATGCAGAAGTGGCGCCAGTCCCCGCTCCTGTTGCTCCTCCAGCTCCAATAGCGCCGCCGAATCTATCTCGACCGGATAGTTTTGCCAACCAAAAAGCACGAGTGGCGAAATACATGGAGGACATTGGAACGAGTCAAGACTTCCATTTGATTGGAATCGATTATGAAAAAGTGTTGAGAGAATCACCACCGGAGGATATCAACATAAACTTGGAGGAGATGAGTAATGAGGCTCGAGATCTCTTCTATTCCGCCAAAACCGAACTTGCAGCATTGGAGAAGATGTACAGGAAGGTTGAAGCGGCCAAGAGTGAGTTTACAATAGTTTTTACGTAGTGCTTTTTAATCAAATTTGTTTTTCAGAAAAAGCAGCGGAAGCCGCAGCTGCAGAAGCAGAAGCAGATAATGCTGCTCCGTCATCATCCGAAGATCCATCGACATCATCTACTCCAAACAACCAATAACCGGGTTTCCATTGACTCTACTTGCGTTTATATTTTCCCAGTTGCATTCTACTTCTCTGCTTTTTCATATTTCCGAATTCAGTTACTGTTTTTCCCGGCGCTAGACATTTTCATTTCATGAAGTCTCGGTTAGTTTCTCGGATCTCTTCTTTTACCCAGAAAATCAAATAACATCATCTCTCTCCGATTCGTTGCTATTTTTTATATTATCGTTTTGAAATTGTTTAATTGTACTAAGATCAACACCATTGTTCTATGTTCCCCATTCATCCCGATTGCCCGTTTCCAGTCAGTTCTCTCTCACTCATCTCAGTTGTTGTCCCCCACATTCTCCTCTTCTGAATTTTTTAAAATATTTTCACCGAAAAGTTAGTTGAGATTCCCGAATCGCCTAGTCAAAATTAGTGAATCCCATCGGTTCCCCGGTAGTTCTCTGGCATTTTTTTCTTTTGATTCTCACTCGTCCCTTGATCATTCCCGGTCTAATTTTAGTCAACTATTTAGCTTCATCTAGTCACAAATAGGCGTTATGAGTTGTTAACTTTCGGTGATTCTCCACTGTGCCTCTAACTGATTTTTTCTATGTTTTATATTTGTTAACTTGGATTATTTTCAATTTAAGAATCAAAATTGCTTTTCCGCTTCTCTTTCAATTTCTAGCCTAAACTTTTCCCCACCCCGGTGCATCATCGTTCCCTCATGATCCTTCTGAATCTCCATATGAAAATCTCAACTCATTGCTGTTTTCTTCCCGTTATTCCTCAGATTCTTCCACACCCCCCATCCTCAGTCTCTCTTATTATCGATCTTATACTTTGAATCATTTATTATCGTCTCTCTTGTTTTCCACCCCCAAATTGTTTGTATTTTTTGAAAATTGATACCATAACTCTATGATCTTCTTATCTATATATAAGTGAAGTTTTGCCCCTTTATTATTTTAACCCAAATTGACCTCTCATTGTGTTTTATTCTTTTCCAAATGTGATGTTGACCGTTGCCAAGGAAAATGTTTTTGAGAAGTGAATAATGTTTCGTAAAGTCTGTCTTCATTGTTAACATGCGAAGAGGTGGGAACCAAGAAACTGAATATCTAACAACTAGCAAAAAAGGAAATCCTCAACATAGAACCCCTGAAGCTATAGTTTGTTGTCATTTTCAGGTAATTAATCTAGCCTAATATATCAATATCCATCTTCATTTTCTTCTTGTTTCCCTCTTCCACTCTTCGTAAAAATGACAATTTACAACGTGTACATATTCGATCGTGAAGGCCAATGCCTCTATTATGATGAATGGTTTCGAACGAAACAGTCCGGATTGGCACCGATTCAGGAGTACAAATTAGTGTTCGGAATGATGTTATCCATGAAATCGTTTGTCGATCGACTCGCCACCAATGACTCCAATCAGACTGTTAATTTCTATAAGTGAGAACTCCAATAATGGATCGAATGCCAAATAAAAACATTCCAGAACATCCGCCTACAAAATGACGTTTCTCGAATCGGCGACGGGAATCAAAATTATATTGAACACTGATCCGAATGCGACTGGAATTCGTGACCTTCTTCATAAAATCTACCAAGCTTACACTGAAACGGCGAACAGTGCGGCGAAGTTGGCGATTTTCGCGTCGAATCCACCGAATGAGAACTTTTTGAAAAGTCGTGTTAGGGATATTGTGATGAAGCATCCCGCGTATGTGTAGATTGTTTCATTTTTGAGGTATGTTGAGTTACGGATATAAATTTTGCAAATGAACCGGAATTGGGAAGACTATCAGAGAACGGCAGTTGAGTGCCGGTGTGAATAGCGCTGTTGGAACCTTCAAAGCTCCTGAAGATTTAGAGGGTTTTAGAAAGTAGAATATAACCTTCGAAAAAAGTTTTACAAACTGTTTTAAAACCAAGTGTTCAAAAGTTTTTTGTTAGCAAGGCAATATTTCAGATTGAAAATGTCGGCAAGTTCTATCATCTCAAAATTATCCGGACGACTAACAAATCATAGAAGTCAGCTAAAACAGTTGGGCCGGCTTGTTTCGGAGCGATCTAACCAACTCGCCTAGCTCCCTTCAAAGCCCCTTCAGCAAGACCGGATTGTTTGGGGTTTAAGAATCTACAATTTGAACTACTGTTTTGCTCACAATCTCAATATAAACGCCGGTTATTTCCCGGTATCATCCTCAATTCGTATATGATCCTTCACTTTCCCACTGCCAAAGTTTCATAGATTGAATCTCTATAAAAAAAACAATCGGAAAAATCGTGTATCTATTGTGAGATAAACAATCTCACAAACAATATACTATAGACAAAACAATGACGTCTTCTCAAAAACATCGAAAACAAAAAGTCCTTCTAAACATAGCTGACTTCTTAGAAAACTACACTTGTTTCACTTCCTTCCATTTTCAGCCTTCTTCTCATGGTCATTCCCATCGTCTTCATCATCTCATTCTTCAACTTCTGCCGTTTCACTTCTCGTGACTCCGTTTAGTTTTTTTGGCCATTTTTTTCCTCTTTTCTAACCTTTCTGCGTCTCCATTTTTGTTTTCATTGTATTTCTCTCTCTACTCTCTCTCTCTCACTTCACTCTCTCTCTCTCACTTCCATATCATCACCTCCCTTTTTTGCCTTTGTTAACTCAATTTTTGCAGAAAGAGAGAGGGAAAGAGTATTTGAGAGAGGGAGTAACCAACAAATAATGTTTCGCAATTTATTGGTTATTCTGGAAGGTACTGGATATTTGAGCGGAGAATTGAAGCGAAAATGAATTCTTAGTTTTTTTTTGTTCCTAAAATCTTTTTTTTTTCCTAAAAGTCTCTCACTCTCATTTTCCAGTTCTTCAAGCACTCCTTCTCTAATTCATTGTTTTTGCCATTCTCCAAATTCACTTCCTCGTCGTTTTTTTTTACCTCTTATCTATGAATGAAAATGACCTAGTTTCTCTTCTTTTCCCAAAAAAAAACTATAAATAATTCTTATCGATTGTAGTTTTTTTTCCCAATGGATATATAATCTCTCGGTGGACTCTTTTCCTGCTTCTCATCTGTTCATAATATATGTATAATGTCAATATTTGCTTCTCCCTTCCCTTCTCTTTTTTGTTTTTTTAGAGACTGATGTAATTTTTCGAAACCCGATTGTTTGTAAAATATAAAGTTTATTTATTTTACAAACTGTTCCAAACGCAATTGTTTCTTTCTCAATTCTTTGTATTTCTTGTTCATCGAATTTCAAATTGGAAAAAAAAAAGAATTTCCAGATGTCACTACCATCAGCTCCACCAGCTGAAGAGGATAGCATTATTCGGAGTCCGGTAGGTTTTTGCAAAAATAGTTCACATGGAAATAAAGTCCATAAAAATGGTTCTCCAATAAAAGTTTTATTGGATTTTGAAGAGTAAATATTTAGAAGCAGTTCAGAAACGTTCCTTACAATTTAAACACACAAAAAGGTTATTTTATTTTTCTGAAAGTTGAAAAAAGTGCTGAATCACTTTTGGCAGAGACAGCGAAAAATTGCCCCTTTGAAACTGCGAGGATTAACCGGTTATTACCGAGTATTCACTACTTTTAACCAACTGCAGTGACGACCTTTTACTCCCTCTGATTTCACCTTCTAAACCTCTTTTGGCAACATTTTTTGAATATTTTTAACGAGAATGTACTCTGAAAAGTTTTGCCCACTGAACATCTGGGATGCACCGGTGCATTGGAAACGGAAGAATTTAGTTAGTTTTGGTTTTCATTTAGGAGTGTATGTAAGTCCTAGGCCAACATAGTACTATATGTACAGCAAAAACATCTCCGTAGGGTTAGCAGAAAATTTTCAACTTATGAAACATTCAAAATTATATTCTCCCAATTGACTTATTTTGAGAGTTTTCAATGGCAATCGAGCGCTGCTCTAAACAACAGTACTGTATAGGGCTCTATCATAGCTTCACGGTGAACTATAGTAAGGAATGGATAGGAGACTGATAAGATAGGTAGCACTTCGATTAAATGATTTCGGAGTTTTAATATAACAAATCCTACTTCTCAAAAACAAAAATTTCAATGTTTTGTTTCCAGGAACTCCCATTCGTCTCCTCAATCGTCGGCGGACTGTTTGCCGGCAGAGCCGTCGTTGTCAGTGGAATGGTACTTCCCGGATTCGCCTCTGATCGGAAGAAGTAGGGTTTTCTTTTGAATGTTTTTTTAAACTCGAATTATCCACAATGTTTTTCTTCAGATTCGACATTGATTTGTGTTGTGGACTACTCATCGACGGAGATCACATGGACAACAAGGCACTTCATTTTAATCCAAGATTCGAGGCGAAAGCTGGATGGTTCGTTGTTTTTTTTTCAAATATTTTCAAAAATTATCTTTATTCTAGGTTCTCGGGTCCCGCGGACGACAAGCTAGTGATCAATTCGTTCGTTTCTGGTGGTTGGGGTGCCGAGGAGAGATTCGATAATCCGTTTAAAGAGGGTGAACCGTTCCAGTTACGGATTCTGGTTCTAGAGAAATATTTTAAGGTGAGCCACTATCAGAATGTTTGAAACGAATAATTTTTTTTTTAGATCTCCGCCGGTGGAAAACACGTGTGCGACTTCCCCCATCGTGTACCAGTCGAGACAATCAGAACGATTTCGATCAAAGGAAACATTCGTGTGGATTACGTGGAATTTCAACCACCGGTAGGTCATTAATGCAAATGTGCACTAATGAAGTTCTCAATAGAGCACGATTACCTTATCATCTTACCTATTGTACAAAGATCCCATCCGTTTAGGAGGACGGCGCCCCGACTGAATGATTCTCCTTCTTCTCCTCCTGCGCATCTCTCCCCAATTCTGTATTTCGAGTTATGCTTCATTGATAATTCTAATTCTAGATTATCGACAAAGCATTGCTGCATTCTGTCCCCACTTGACTTTCGCCATAATAGCATTAATTCAGTTTTTCTTGCCAAGTTATGAAAAGATGTATAACTGCTCCCATCCCATTTGTCTGTGTCAAACCAAATGTTTAATAAATCATTCTAAATGTGTTCTTTATTGTGAAAATTTTCAGATTGGGATCGATGCAAGTGGGAAGCCGACGCTGGTGGCGCCGACACCACGGCAAGAAGTTATCACACAGATTGATAAACCTGTAAGGAGGGGAAAGGAACTACAGGAATAAAGAGTAGTGGAAATTATGAGTTTTGGTTCAAAGTAAGGTTACGGTAGCAGCTAACAATAAAGAGTCAGTTGATTTCACCGGAGAATATTCAAAAAAAAAGTTGATAAGATGCTCAATATTTTGTAACATATTCTGTTCAAATGTAATAGAAGCAATTAGATGAATCCTAGGAAAATAAATTTCAAAACTGGCCGGATATGTTTTAGGAAAAAAGGCCTAGGGATAGAGCCCACTTTTTGTCATATTCTGTTGTACGAAACAACAGTATTCCCAGTCATGTCATTCTTCCAGAACATTCCATTCGTCCTACCCCTCCCGATGGGCGGATTCGTGTCCCCTCAATCTGCTCGTTTCACAATCACTCCATTCCTCTCCGCTGAACGATTCACGATGAATTTGATGAGCAAAAATGAATTCCTCTTCCATTTCCGTGTCGATATGCCGAATCCAGCACAGAAGATTAAGGTAAGAATTGAATGACTCTTTTGTTCCAATCAATCTCTTTAATTTCCAGCCTGCCGTTGTCCGAAACAGTTCGAAGAACGGTGTTCAATGGCAAACCGAAGAGCGAACATTTGCCAGTTTTCCATTCAGCAAAGGAATCACTCATGATGTCGTTTTCACTGCCTACGGTAAATCAGTGACTGTCGATGTGGATGGTGCTCCATTTGTGAAATTCGTCTATCGAGATGGAGATGACCCAATTAACATCGATGCAATCACTGTTAAAGGGGATGTTCTTGTTCATCGATTTGTACATAAGGGGTAGAATGAGAGGGGTTTTTTTGAATGACTTTTGCTGTGATCATATTTTTCTAATGTTGTGACAAACTTCTTATTTTTACATGTTCCCCTGGACTCCTATTTATTTTTCTCTGTAGTTTCGCTAATAATAAAAAGAAAACTTTATTCAAGTTGTAACATGAGTCGGAAACACACTCATCCTCCTTGTATCCATCACTGATTTGATGGTTACTTCAGGTTTCACGGATTTGCAGAAAAAGGAACGAATGAAGTTTCGATATGGTTTATGGATGACTAAAACCACCACTGTTGACAGGAATCCATGAACAGATGCATGGAGGACTGCGAAGTTGGTTAGCGCTGGAAATGAATCGTTTTGTCACATACAGTACCGTTCGAAAGTTCCCTTTTTTGTTTACTTTGTCTGATTTGGGCTTACTTCGGTCATGTTCCACACAGTCAAAAATTTCTCTACGGCTCTAAAAATTTAAGGTTTATCAAACATAGCTCGAACTTCATTTTTGTAGTTGACAACTTTCTTGTAAGACCTTTTTCCGGTAGAAACTCAATTGCTATGAAATCTTCTGCTATGTCTGAAGTACTAGTGTCTCATGTGCTATGGCTTTTGTCTCATTTGCTATATGTGGCTCTTTTGCTAAAGATCAACTGCTATTTTCAGTACTTTTTATTGGTTCTGGTGCTTTGATTATTGACTCAACTGCTATGATGAGGCAATAGCCATAGCACATAAACCATCTAAAAGTAGCAGTTGATCTATAGCACAAGAGCCAATTTTTCAAAAAATGGATCACTCCCTAGCAGTTGAGATATAACAGTTGAGTAATTGCTTGTGTGGCACATGCTCAAAGTCAGCCTAAATGTTATAAAGTCTTCTGAAAACTGAGAGTGTTCGTTTACTTTTGAAAGGTACTGTAGGTAAAACACTATTCTAATCCAAATATCAGAAATTGATGAAAACTGAAACCAACCCTGATTATAATACCCCATGACCACTGAGAAAACCATAAAAACGAAACTAGGCAGTAGAAACATGACTGGAATCGACACTTGTAAAATGATACTTCCGAAGAATGCAATTTGTAATTTCCGAGTCTTTTTTGAAGTGAATCCATTGATTGCAAAGAACAAGTAATATAAACAGCAAAGCATGAAAAATAACATTTGACTACACTCAAATAAAACTCCTAATGCAGTAATAGAGGCAAGGAAGTTGATGTAGTAATCATCAATGCATAACACAAATATTTCTTTCACCTAAAATTTATTTTTGATATTGAAAATTATCAATCAAATAGTACCGTGAAGAACTCCTCAGTTGGACATGGAATCTCTTTCAAAATTTGTAAAAGAGCACCTTTTTGATCGTCAGGTACACATAGAAATATACCTAGAGAATAGATAAATGCCATAAGAACCCGTATCGAATAATATAAAGTTTTCATTATCTTCCCAGTTATTCGAAATCTATTCGATGGAATTGAGTTGTGTCGGTTCTCCAGTAGAATTGTCATTGACATTATCATCACTATAAACATACTTAATTTCTCTAAAATCTTTTTTCTAGACACACCATAAATGCTCATAATACCTAACCATACTTGTAGAGGAACGGGGACACGTAACAAATGCAACAACCCGACTGGAAATCCAGCAACAGCTGGAAAAATGAGGTAGGGAGTGATGAGAGCACTGATCAAAATGTCTACGAAACATGACCTGCAAATCATGAGAGCATCGAAATACAATCCTATCGTTAGCCTACCAGAAATGCAAATTGAACAGTGGCCATCGATAAAAAGTCATATAAACTGGAGTCTTGAACAGAATACAGTATCCACCCAGTAAATGAAATGGGAGGAGAACTACAGTAATCGAGTGAGATGAGAATGCCAATCCTTGCCAAGAACACAGAAAACTGTCACATTTCGAGCATTTCGTATAGTTTGTGACATAGTAGTCATGGAGAAGTTGGGACATCTCATTTAGGAGGATCTGGAAGAGAAAGGAGTTATTGCATGATAGGAATCTAGAGATAAGGACGGAGATGTTGAAAAACAAAACGATCAACGGAATTCTGAGAAATCAGAAGATGAATAAGAACAAAAGAGAACAACATCCGATTCCACCAGAAAGTACTCAAATCAGTTTGGGACTACCAGACAGGGGTGAATAATCAATTACTTCCAAATCAAAAACTGAACAAGCGAAACTAATTACCAGGTTACAAATTTCGATGACTTCTAGCTGTCCCATTTCGGAAATTCCGGGTCAGCTTCTCGGCTAATAACTGCTCGAAAAAAAGTCAAAGAACAATGTTATCTTCAAAAGCCAAATTGCTTTTCATTGCTGTTCCGGGTAGAGTATTTTCGAGTGAAGTAACCAATCGCCTTGTTCAGAATTTATCAGAATTGGTTCTATGGGAACAAAACTACTCAATGATCACAATTTTTCAAATTGACCTATTGTCATATTTCCTGAAGAACACTGAAAATGCATTATGTTATTTTTATGAATTCCTCACTACACATTGTTCAGTCTGTAAATTTCATGGGAATTCTTTCAATTTTCTAAATTACAGTTCTGTCCATGGTTTCCATAAAAAATTAAATTGAAAAAAGATTTTTAGAATTCACGATTTTAAACTTTACTGATAACAATCGAATCCAGGGTATTACTAACATCTTGGAAATTGGAAGCGTCTCTCAAAGGTTCTAATATATCACTGTTACGAATTGACATTCTCAAAATGAAAACGACTCCGAATTACAAAAATAAACACGATTTCCAGAGTTCCAATGAAATCTCCCAAAAATAATTCTTATATGGAAACTTGAACTATATACCAGAAATCACTTTTCCTCATGAAATAAAACGAGGGAGGAATATAAAAAGTTAATCATTCATGTTGAAAAGTAAATGAATGAAAATAATTGAATTCCTAAATCAGAAAGTGATCCAAAGAGGGTGAAAATATGATAGATTAGAGGATTAGCAGGTGCAAAATTTTGTCATTTTTGAGCTTTTTGAGTGATTGAGCAGCGAAAAGTTTAGTACTTGATTTGTTATTTATTATTCTTACATTGGAATTGGAGAAAAAAGTAGAAAAAAAACACATGGAATTAGGAGATCAAGGAGATTTGTTTTTTGGGTTAATTGAGTTGTCTGGAACTTTAAAAAATCAGAGTTGTTTTGAAAGTTAGTAGAAGATTAATCAGACTTCTTCACCGCAGATTACTTCAGTGATTACTGTAGTTAAACCTAATTCTTAGGAAATACACAATGGCTAATAAGAACAGGACCTTTTCTGTTAGTTTTCTGACAAAAATGAATACGATCGAATAAACCATATGATGCAGATCAATTCAGAATACAAAAAAACTCTCAGACAGAACCATTTTTTCGTGATCTTACCACTAATTGTACTCAGCTGGCACACAAAAGTGTGTTTTTTGACAGGCTAATGAAAGAAGGATCATCTGGAAAAGTGGGTATGGAGATTAGATCGTGGTAACTGTTTATGGCCAGGGAATGATATTAACATATCTGATTGATGGGTACATTGAGGCTTTTCAATACTATGAAAACTCATAGCTACGACTCACCGCACCGCAAGGACTGATCTGTAGCTTGCATTTCTTTGGGAGCGGAGTGTCGTAGCGATGGTACTGCGAAGGGATAATACATTCACCAATCTTGTTAGTTTTCTCCAAGTTCCTCGAAATTCTTAATTTCTCAGAAGCTTACACTAGGTAGCTAACAGTAGGATTGATGTTCACTTGAAGGAAGTGAAAATTCATTTTGCTAACTTCTTCTCTTTTGATCTGAAATCTCAACTAGACTCTCCGCTAACCCAAAAAAAGTCTAACTCCATTTGGATAGACATAAAAATGCGTCACTTCGTTTTCCTCTTACTTCCTCTGTTTTTCGTAAAACTGGTAATTGTTCAAATTATACAAAATTACACGTTGGATACCCACAAAATTATGGTGTTAGAGTAACGACGCGGGTAACATTTAGATTTCGAAAACACGACAATTTAGAAAAGGAGAAGAATAGGCAGAAAAACAAATCTACTAATGAATAAAGTCAGGACAAAACTTTGAAAAAAAAAGAAAATGTAGAAAAATGTGATTGCTTTTTTCCGGGCAAGTTGCCGTTTTGGCTGACAATTGGGCGAATTTCAGCAAACAGTCATGGATAAGCAGCGAGCATGCCGAAATACCTCGAATATCCCCACAATTTGGAGAAGTCTTACAGAATATCTGGTATTTCTTGCTACATTATCCCATCTGCAGATAATCTTAACTTTCCTGTTTTCTCTTCATATACTTCATATGCTCCTAAAAACTGAAAACAAACGTGTCAACATATTTAATTACCTCATGAGCTTTTCGTAGACTAAACACTGATTACCACCTGCCACCCAGCCATTTGAAACTTCAGTCACTTGGAGTGTACTGCAATTTATTCATGTCTGCAGGTCTTATGAACAAAGAATCCTTTCGATTTTTAAAAGCGTAAATTTATTTCAAAGTAAACTTCAATTAAAATGCAAGAAAAAACAAGAAGCGCTCAAATTTGGGGTTCAAAAAAGAAACAGTTTTTAACAGAAGTCAATAGATTTTAGTTATATAAATGGGTATGGGGACACGAGAATTGGATTTTAATTGAATTTTGAGTGATCAAAAGTTTACGAAAAAGTTTTTACAGACAAAACGGAGTCAAATTAGTTAAACATTGGAGATGGATGCATTTCCATTGGTCTCTTCATTGACCAATTTCGGATGTTTTGGAACGTATCCATAATCAGCGAGCCACGTGTTCCCAGTGGAACAAATCGATTGATGCATTCGATTCCTCACTTCTAAGAACATCTTCTTGAATTGAAGACCATCTCCACGTGATCTTCTGAAGTCGACCATGACACGTGGCATATCGGGAACATCTCCAATCGCGTACATTGTGACCATCATTGAGCATTCACGATAAGTGACCAACAGGCGCCTTCCCTCTCGTCGACGAACGTCAAATCCGGAGTGTTCACTGGCCTT
Source organism: Caenorhabditis brenneri (assembly GCA_000143925.2). Taxonomy (NCBI): domain Eukaryota; kingdom Metazoa; phylum Nematoda; class Chromadorea; order Rhabditida; family Rhabditidae; genus Caenorhabditis; species Caenorhabditis brenneri. Next base: position 297,498 of record GL379858.1, read on the forward strand.
CGCCACCTTATCATACGTCTCCCCAGGTTCGGTGTTGACACAGAAACGAGTCATACGGCACACCATTCGCTCCAGAAGATTCTAAACACAAAAGGATGAGAATGCAAAGAAACGGATTTCCCCGAGGTGAGGAAATCAGGTTTTTGTTAAAAATCTCCTCAAGTTTTGAAAAGGAATCTGGTTGTTTACTATTGGCACTTACGGAATTATTTTGTGACATGTCAATGTGTTGAGTGAGAAGCAAGTCATCGGCACGTGTTGGCTGGGAGAACGAGGCATTCTGGCGTTCAGTGAGGAAGCTTTTGCCTTCTGGAGTGTCGAGATGTGGACGTTTCACGGAACAGGATGAGGTCTCGGCTTGTTGAGTGCACGTGCTGGAAAAAGGATTGAAATAGAGAATAATTTTTAGAAATATTTTGATTACAAGGAAAGTGGGAACTACTTCCCTTGTTACTCCCACCACACCATTTTTGAAAACAAAACTTACGTATAATTCTCATCATTAACACGAGCTCTTTTGAGTGGTCGATTCTTTGGTGTCTCCAGTTTCCCATAATCATGGGTGAACCATGGATCCGCCTTCACTTGCTCAATGGTGGCACGTTTTTCCACATTATCCGTGAGAATTTTGCGGAGAATGCACAGAACACGAACGTCCACTTTCTTCCATGGATTCTCATCCAAATTGTTGCTACTGAGCCATTGTAAATATGGATATGAGGAACTGAAAATAATGAGTTTATATTACGAATAACATATTAAAGGCTCACTCGCTGGCACGCTCCCATGGGAGTTCTCCACTGAGCATTGCGACGAGCACAATTCCACATGACCAGACGTCGATAGGTGGTCCACGGTATTTCCTTCCGGCGCATACTTCTGGAGCGGCATATGGAACAGTTCCGCAACTCATATCCAATAATCTCTCCGTGCCATTGTTACGGTAGAGTGTAGCCATGCCAAAGTCAGAGATTTTTAGCACGTCTGGAAAATTATGAAATAAAGTGAACGGAAATGTGGGAATTGACTTACGGGAAGTGGTGAGTAACAAGTTCTCCGGTTTGATATCGCGATGAACAATATTGTTCTCATGAATGTATTCTAGACCTTGAATCATTTGACGGAAATAAAACTGTGCAATTTCTGGTGCTATTCCAACATCTGGCTCTATTTTGTCGAATAACTCTCCTCCATCGGCATACTCCAAGAACAAATAATGAAAACTCGCATCTGTTCGCATTCCAATCATTCTGATGACGTTGTCATGTCCGACGTCAGAGAGCTTCTTCTGTATCAGATATTCTTTTCTGATCAAACCATTTTGATGTGCATTGCTGGTAGTTAACTTCTTCATGGCAACGGCCACTTGCGGCAATTTTATGTTGACGACGAGAAGAACCTCTCCGAAGGCTCCTTCTCCAAGTGTGTCAACGACGCGATACACGGGGTCAATTTCTTGAGAAGATGAGGTAGTAGCATTATTTGAAGATGTGGCAATTTCTGACATTTTACTGAAAGAAGCTATGATTAGGAAGCGGAAGAGGAATTTCAGAGAAGCACAACAAGAAATAAGAGAAAAAGAAAACTGGCTCACCGGCACTTTCGCAAGCTTTTTAATACGAAAATTTGTATTGAAAATGTTCGAGTTATTATGAACTTTTCACGAAAAAACTAAAAAACGAAAAAGTGCTTCTGAAAATTCAGTATAATGCGCGAAAATAGTGTGAAATCAGAGAGTGCGCAAAAAATTTTAAATTTTAAAATTGGCGCCTCCAACGACACTCCCAAATTCCGCTGGGAGACAAACTTCGTGTCGATTTACGGGCAATTTTTATCAAATTCGTCAAATGGTTTTTGAGGTTTTTGAGATATACAGCTGTATATACAGGTAGTCACACAATTATTTAGCAAAAGGAACCAAATTTGAATTTGAAAAAATTAAAAACTGAGTGTTTATAAACCAGTAACCGACTCCAAATGAGCGATGCACAGTCGTGCAAAAGAGTAAAGTAAAAACAGAAAACAAAAATACAAATTGAAGAGCAGACATCTCCTGGAGAAGTTTATCCGATTAGAAGAACGAGGTGACAGCACACACAATGTTTCATTCAACACACAATAGCATCATACAACAAGGTGTGAAGACAAGCTGACGCGGTTCTACCTGGGAATATGAGGAACAAAAAATTCAGAAAGATAATCTCATGCTTTTAGCTGCTGGTCAAAGTTTAGGTGTTTTCATCGAAACTTCCAGAGATTCGACTTCACAAATGCTCGAATGTATACAGCTTGTCATGGATCCGAAGGAATAAAAATTGTCTGTACAAAAGTCTCTTATTCAGTTTATAAAAAAGCCAATGGTTTTGAGCAGCAACGTCAATCGAGTTATAATATCTGATGTCACATACAGTACCATTCAAAAAGCATTCGCACCTTTTATGTTTTTGAGTTTCTTTCAGCTCATTTCGAACATGTGCCACACAGCAACAAATCTTTCTACGGCTCTAAAAGTTTTCGGGTGTCTCAAACATAGCTCAAGCCTCTTTTCTGCAGTTTACAACTTTTTTGTACAACTACTTTTCCGTTAGATAGAGCTGATCCGAAATAACTGCCTCATAATCTGAGAATCTAGGAATAGAAAAGTGCTATACAAGTTTCGATTATTTCGAGAGTCTTTCTTCGATTTTCGAGTGATTCTTTTTCAATTCCCATAGTTTTTGGGGCTGTCTTCGCATTGAAATCTCTATCACTTTCAGATCTGGACGCCACTAAATGACCAACTTGTGAGGTTACTGTAATTGAATATCTGGAGCCGAAATCTACCAATTTTGTTGCTTCCATGATCTGGATTAGTTTCGGAATCCCTTCCGGTTCATCTAGTTTATTTATTCACTCGACTGAATCAATATTATTCATAATTTTCATTGTCCTCCCTATCTCCTCGTTCTTCTTTCACTACTAACCATTCGTTCACTTGTTTTCTCTGCTTCTCCCATCTCTCCATTTCTCTACTTCCTCTTCTTTTTTCTCTTCTTCTTCTTCTTCAATAGTCAGCTGAGTGTCCCTTTTCTCCGTTTCTCTGTGAAGGCAGCAAACACATTTTGCTGTCTTATATATATCGACTTTTTGAAATTTCCAAAATCCAGGAAAACTTTTATTCTAATGTTTGGAAAGCAACAATAAAATAGACTGAACATCTGAAAGAGCAAGAACTTTTGTATTTTGTAAAGGAGTGGACATTGGTTCCCCCACACCCAACAACTCAAAGTGGTTCGAACAATTCACGGCGAAGAGGCTGACGAGCCACCCGCGGTTCCGGCGAAAAGACCGAGGTTTGTCTCTCTGGAAAACGGGCTGAAAATTTTATGAAAAACTATTCAACGAGTTCTTATCAATAAAAGAAATTGATTAGCACAGCAAATGCACACACTTTTACCATTCCAGAATGACTGTCGATGATCCTATGGAAGGGAATGGACGGAAGACTAGAAAAGGACGGATTTCTGTTGCACAACGTCTTCAGAATAATGCTGTAAGTAGTAGTGTCTTTTAGAAGTTGGAAACTTCTGGAATTTCAGCAACTCTCCCCCAGATCCACTGATGATATGGAAGAGAGCCAGCATGGTCCAGAGATAGATATTGGTAATTATGATAAGGCGACCATTAGGATTATTGCACAATTCTTGGATAATATTGGATTGCAGTGAGTTTTAATTATTTATTGGAAACATAGTTCTCTGAGTTTTTGTTTCAGAGAAGCCTTATTCCAAATCTTATTTTTTCCAGAAACTCTGTCGAAGCCCTCGTCGAGGAAACAGGTCTAAAAATCGAAACAAGTGCCGGTGCCCGTATTCGTTCAAATATTGTCAAAGGCAACTATGATGCCGCCTGTAATATTCTGAGACAAGCTAGAGATCTTCCTCAGGATACATCTCAAAATGCTGCTTATATTATTCAATGCTTCAAATTGGCTGATTTGGTTAGAAAAGGAAGAGTAAGAGATTTATTAGTTAGGAGTTTTGAATTGGCTGAAAATTTCAGTATTTCGATGCTCTGTTCACAATGAAGTCAATGACTCAAAACTTCCTACATGATCAAACGAAAAACTGTGATTTCTTCAATAGTTTTGTAAAAGATGTCATGTTGGGAGAGAATCGATATCAGCATTTGGAGTGAGTTCTTGTGAGAAGGATTACTGTATTGAAAAGAAGTTTTCCAGTGCTTCTTCCACAAGAGAATCTCAATTGACATATCTCGAGGAGCTGTTACCTTCGGATTTCATTCTTCCACAAAACCGCCTGAAGACTATTCTGCATAAAGGTTAGATCATAAACTTTCTATTCCCTAATCTAACCAGGTTTTCCAGTCCACGGTCTCCCAACTGACGAAAAAGCACCTAAACTTCTCCGTGACGATACCAAAAGTCATAATATAGGCAGTCCATATCGCCTGATGGAAACTTGGGATCAACACGGTCAACCAATATATTGTGTCAAGTTTTCAAAAGACGGAAAACTGTTGGCTAGTGGTGGAAAGAGTAATCAGATTACTTTGTGGCAGTGTAAGACGAGTGGTTTGAAACGAATTGGAGAGTTTGCACCGATTACCGAAGGAGATATCGGGTATTTGGAGTTTTGCCCCCAGAATAAATTCCTGTTGGTTTGCGGATCTCCAACTTGTAAATATAATGTGAGTTTTGAAAAAGTTAGACCGTCAAAAATTATCTTTGGAAGCGTCATTTACTGTAATTCCTGTGTCTTTATACAGTAAATCCTGTAATTTAGGCCCTTCCAGTACTGTACTTTCAAATCAGTATATCTTGGTTGTCTTCAAAGCTATCGGAAAACTTTCAACTAGTAAAATGTTCACAATGCTTTTCTGAACATTTTATTAGTAGACCACATTTTGATAACTTCGAAGACAACCGAGATATGCTGCTCTGAACTCATAGTGCTGGGTGGGCCTCTTACGGTAGTTTATAAACAATTTTTCAGCAACTAATTAATCAATAAGCTCAGCAACACTCTTCTCAATCAATTACAATATTTCCACTTTTTCCAGCTAACAATATTCGACGTCAACACTCGTGCAGTGTTCCGTTCCCTACGTGTCGGTGGAACTAGGGAAGAAATCATGGATATTGGATCCTTTTTCACCTCTGCTTCCTTCCTCTACAATCCAACTCAAAACCGTACTCGAATAGTTGCTGGAAATGAATTAGGAGCTTTGAAAGTGTTTGATCTCCATCTTCCCGAACAGCATCCGCCGATTGTTTGTCAAGGAGGATTCCGTATCAGATGTCTTCATGGATTTAGAAATGGTGATTGTTTCCTGACTGTGGATTCACATAATCGAATCAGAGAATACTCGATATCAGCGGAAAAAATGGATGGGACAACGCTTTTGAAAGAAGATGTTACCATTATAAATATGGTTGTTCATCCATCGGAGAGATTCGTTTTGACAGTCACAGATGTCAATTTACGACTCTGGGATATTCGAACACGCAATTTGGTTCGTGTTTTCTCGGGAGCTTGTCAAAGGGAAGAATTCAATAAGTATTTCATTCATACCAGTTTTGGAGGTGTTCATCAGAATTTTATTGCTACTGGATCTATTGGAAGTGAGTTTATTGTCATGTTATCTAATATTTCGTCTTTCAAATGTTTCAGACGAAACCGAAGAATCCCTTCGGGAAAACGATACAAATAAGCGTAGCAATGGAAAAGTAGTCATTTGGAGTGTTGATCAGAGTCGCCCGAAATTCGAGTTCGCAGGACACAAGGGACACGTGAATGCAGTCGCCTGGAATCCATGTGATCCAACAATGCTTGTTAGCTGTGGTGACGACTCTTCGATTCGTGTCTGGAACTTGAATCGTGCGGAGACTTCTGATTATTCTGATGTGATTCCACGTAGAGTTCCACGTCGTTTGAAACGATTTAAAGATGCACCGGAGTACGATTTGGAGCCATCGACGAGTAAAAATGGAGGAGAGATGACAAGAGAATTGATAAAGAATATGAAGGAGAAGCTGAGAACAACATCGGAATTCGAAACGGATTTGAAAATGGAACAGTTGTGGATTCAGAAAGCAAATCAACCTGCTTGGGGTGTTGATGAGGAACCCGATAATAATTATTAATTCGTTTGATTTACCTCAAAAGTTTTACCTCATCGACGGTTTTTCTGTACATAAATCGCTTTTCTGTACATATTTTTTATGGCTATAGCAACGCAACGAAAGGTGAGGAATTACAATAAATTAATTACAAAGTGTGTAGCAAGCAATATAAATTAGGAGAGAAAGTGATTATGCAAGAGAAATTACAACAAAATCCTACCTAGAAAAGGAGAATGGCAGAGCGTAAGTAAAAAGAATATAAAGAATAAAACATTTTCAAAGCGGAGAATTAACCCGCAGTTCTCGTGACAATTCGATGACACTTCGACGAAGTGACGAGGCTTTGGCAGTCAGCTCTTTTTCTCGTAATTTCCAATGATCTGCCAGACTTTGAATTGTTTCAGTTTCAGGTTTTGACCAGCTATTATCCGGTCGTTGCCAGCGGAAGAAGAGGCGGTCCCAGATTTTCTGAAAATCATTCAGAATTCATTCATTTGCTCGTCCTAAACTTACAATACACTGCGGAGCAATACTTGGCCAGATGACACCTGCCGTCGGATCATAACACACGTTTACAAACTGTTTCATGTTCTCTGGATGATGAACATGTGACCATAGTGAAACTGTTTTCTTTCGAATCCCATTATCTTTTTTCTCCTTCTCAGAATTTCCCAAGAACGATCCGAACTCCGATGCGTAAGCATGTTCGAAGAGGAAAATCAAAAAGTTCTCATCGAACTCGAACGACATTGGATATTGAGAAATCATTTGATGAACTGCATCGAGAAAGACGAGGAAGACGGGCGACTCGTATGGCCCTGTGACTGTTCCTTCGGCGTATGCACAATGATTATTTCGAAGACTAAACGGATGACCAGCACAAATCCATTCTCGTTCAATTACAGCTTCGAATCTTAAAATGAAAATAATTATTGAAGCAATATCTATGATCTCACCCCCTAATCGTCCTGGCATCTGAATCCAGAATAATTTGTGCAAGCGATGAAGCAATCAGCGTCGAATCGAGTCCATCTCCTCCATGAATCACGACTGGAACCTCTTTCAATCCCTCACTATAAAAACATTGTGCCACGTTGGCAGACGCTTCTAGAGACGCCGCAACTGCAGTGAGCCATCCAGCCTGTCCGACACGACTAACCCATCGGTCAGAGGAGATTTTTCGATCGGAACAAACATCAACCATTCGAGTCAGGGCGTCGTGGATTTCTCGTTGACGTGGAATCGGACACTAGAAACATATAATAATTCATTACTCTTGATCAAAGAGGTTTTTGTATTTACCTGAATATACCTCCATTGTCTATAATTCCCCAGTGGTTCTGCCCCGCCTCCTTTCGCTTTCGCCGCTGTCGCCGATGATTTTGATCTCGTATCAATAATATAGCCTCTATTCAATGTTAACAATGAATTCAGAATCGTTTCATCCTCTCGACATCTTCTGTTTGTTGGACCAATTAACGGTTGTGAGCATCTGACCAGTGGTGATCTAGTTTCTTTATGAAAATAGCTCAACACGGGAAACCGTCCTCCTTCACGGAATGTGGCTGATATTCTGAGATAATCATCACCAATTCCTTTCGGAACTATCAGTTTTTCTGGGTAGGTCGGGCAGACAGTGAAGTTCTCATTGACACTTGAAATACGGAATGCATCAGTTGAGAGCATCAGCCGAGCGAACTCTTGCTCTGGATCGAATGCAGACCATCCATCATCTAGAATCGTGAATGGAGAATTATAGAAGAAGGCGTAGTCGTGAAGAAAACCATCTGGAAACTTATATTGTAAATCTCTCTCGAAAAATATTTACTCACTAATATTAGACAATGCTTCAATTGTTCTTGCTGTTGCTCTACAAATCTCCAAATCTCCAATTTCGAAAATAATCATTAGGAAGTTCTTGCATTTTAGTGCTAAAAGTCCGCCTCTCTGTGGATTTTCTTTGGATATTGGTTCACAAAGAACTCGATCGACAGCTTTATGCAGAAGCCAGAACTCTTCAGAATTGTCCGGTACTTCTTTACTGACAGTTGTTGGGGCGAAGATTAGATGATGCCCTGGAAAATAGAAAATCCGACGCTTTTCACAGAACTTTCTTCTAATTCTTACCAAAAATACAAATATCTCCGATTTGTGCTGGTCGAGGACCTTTTCTCATAAATGCATCGCGTACCCGTGTCACTTCGATTAATTCTGATAACTCCATATCTGAAATTAAAGTTTACTGATTTTTATTTTTTCAGATTTTTGCCAAGCGAGCAGAAGCGAGACGGAATTGTTTGAAAGAACTATGCATCGGTGCTACTGATTTCACTTTTTTGTTCTGACTTCCGATTCCATTTATGTTTTTCCGATTGGAATTCTTTTTAAAAAATTGAAGAAAAAAATAAGAAAAAACAACTGCGACGATGCTCCGAAAAAACGGTTGTGCGGCGTTTAGTGGCTCTTGATTTTTGCGGAATTTTGAAAACAGATTTTCCGAAAAATCTGAAAATCTGACTTCCAGAAAAAATTACCAGAAAGTGTATGAGTAACGCAAAAATAAACATCCGTCCACCAGAAAAAAACAGAGAGACAAAGAGAGAAAAGGAGGAAAAAGAAATTGGAGACTGCGTCAGTTTGACGGAGTGTCTGTCTCTCCCGCTCAGTAGTCATTCCAAATGACGAAAATGTACTAAAACGGATGGGAGATGGAGAAGAAAAGGAAGAAAAAAGAAGAGAGAAAATGGAAAACTGGGAGTAGTTAAATTATAAAAAACCGAAGAAACGGAGAAAAACTCAGAGAGAAATGGAAATAAGATGGGTCATTTTTTGGAAGAGCGCGAGCGCCTTATTCCAAAATATGCAACGAAGAAGAATATGAAGGGAGATATTGAGAAATGCTGGCAATATTTTTCAGCTGTTTAGAATACTTTGGTTTTTATGAAAGCTTTTTATAAACCTAAAAGAGCCAGGTTTCCGAATAAGCTTGATAGCTGGAATCCTGTCAACAAAAGTATTAATTTCCGTTTTTTGGCTAGCATCCAAGATTAAAATCACTTTTTGAGCATACTTCCAGTTTCTATAGATAGTGAATTTTAGATGTGAAACTGGTTGAAATTGTACAGTTTTCAGAAAATGTTTCCAATTAGTAAGTTGTAGATTGGCTCAAAAACGTGAACTGCGATGTTCCCAGGCCAATTGTTTCCCTAGACTCATGAACTCCAAGAAGGAGTTTCAGGGCCAATTTCTTTTTGGTTTCTCAGAAAGTCGTTTATGGGGTAATTTCTTCCTGATGATCCCTACCCATTCCAAGCTATTCCATATAATATTTCCCTACTATTGCTCCGAACAAACATGGATCAACCAATCTGATGGCCCAGTGGATAAGAACGAGGAAGGGAATACGAACATTTTGGTGGTCCAATGAGCGACAGACCTGGAGGTCAAACCCTTGTTCTGCGTCAACGCTCAAGTCGATTCTTTTGTGCAGTACTTGCCTGTAACCTTTCCTGATCCATTTTTATTGGGGAACGACATAAACTTCCCAATTTTCAAGTTTTTATTTGTTTTAAATTTTGTTTCTTATGTTCTCAATAAACAAGAACTTTATAGGAATCGTCTAATGGATAGGGTGGCGAATTCAAATTTCCATTTTTGAATTTGCCGCACAGGTTGGTCGATACCCCAATGTTTTTTAATAACAGATGATTTCAGGATGACTATGAAACTGCTAAAATTTCCGTTCTTGGTGCAGAACAGGATAATAAAAACAATGAGTGTTACAGAAACTGTGATTCTCTCCTTCTGTTCGGCAAAAACTAAAAGGATAATAAAGAACAGCAGATGGATTGTGTCATTTGTGAGGTTCCGATTGGAGAAGCAACAGGTCTTAATTGATTTATTTTATAATAAAACACACGTAGAGACCTTAATGTTGGTGTTCAAGCATGTCAATCAGTTCTCGGAAAACACTGAAACTGTGCATCTGAAAAACATTGAGCTGGAGTTAAGGTCAGTTAACTTCATTAAGCATCACCTACATAATAATACGTTTCAGATTTGTGAAACTGGACTGGAAACTTCCAGCAGATGAATACTTTCCTGAACTGGATTTTGATGTCATACAGGTTCTTGATGAGTGTTCAAATGGCTTCAGAATTGAACTTTACAAACATTTGCTTGACTTGTTCCAAACTACACCAAGAGTTCCAATTATCTGGTTTGGAAGCAAGTTCAGAGTATGCTGAAGAGTACTTTTCGAAGTTCAAGGAATTGGAAAGAGTAGTGGTTGAAACAACTTTGAAAGGTCAACCCATGGAAAACTCAAAACTATCTTTAGCAAGAAATTTAGTTATTGAGAAAACCCAAGATCAAGTAAACTTCATAAAGCACTTCAAAGGTCAAGTGGGAAGTTTCAAAAAGTGCGAATGTGATATCAGTTTTATCATTGAAATAATAGAACTGTGGATTTCAAATAAGGCATTCCAAAGTTTGGACTATTTATCAATGACCACTGATAATTTTCTAGCGTGGAATGAAAATGATGTTGTTCAAGCAATAGAGACGCATCCATGGAATCCAATGAAACGCCCGCAGAATTATGGAAAATCTTACGAGTAAGTGTAGACAGTCAAAACACAGTTATGTTCAAAGATAAATTTTCTTTTTCAGAATACTTCATTGGAATATATCCCCACTGGAATGTGCTTATTTTCGAGACGTGACAAGCGAAACAGACGGAAAACTTGCTTCCTTTTCAATCCTATCATCGTCATTTCAATTTGTCGTTTGGAATTGACAAGCAACACAATCTATAATCTCGTTTTCAAAACTTCAAATTGTTATTCAATGTTTGAATTCTCATTTAATATACAGTACTGTTAAAAAGTAAACGAACACCCTCTTTTTTCCAGTTGGTTTTAGTTCATTTAGCCTGACTTTGAGCATGCGCCACGCAGTCGAAAATTGTTTTGAAGCTCTAAGGAAATTTGTGTGCATCAAACGGATGTCGAACTTCATTTTTGTAGTTAAGAACATTTTTGTACAACTGATTTCTCGTGAGATAAGGCATATTCAAAAGTACTACCTCAAAATTGCTCGCCTCCTGTAGAAATTTGGACAGTTTCAAGGGTCCTTCATCGAACGAGTTCTAAATGCCGTCAAAGTGGTTATACAAAAAATATGTCAACTAAAAAAATGAAGTTCAAAGTCTGTTTGATACAATCAAAACATTTTTAGAGCCCTAGGAAAGTTTACGACTGTGTGGTGCATGCTCAAAGTCAGCCTAAATCAGCTGGACTCAACTGAAAAACGGAAGTGTTTGTATTCTTTTGAACGGTACTGTACATGCTTTACTGAATCATTTCAATCCTCCAAGCGGTCTTGTTCCCTGAATCTTCCACTTTAAAACCACCAACCAAATCAAAAACAAATTGAAGTTCACAACTCTTTTATCATCAATTTTCAAATTCGGCGTGGCATGAAAAATGTCAAATAAAAGAAGTACAAAAGAAGAATTGTGTGTGTGTTTTTCACCAAGTGGTTTGTGTGATTGTGTGTGTTGTAACAGGGGAATGGGGGATGAGGGGGGATAATGTGCATAATTTAGAAAACAGAGAAACTGAAAAAGAAATCTCAGATCTTTTTTGATTTCCAGTCAGTTCTCTGAAACATTGGGTCTCTCGATTCTCGTGCTCTCTCGTCTTTTGTGTTGATTTATGTGTGTGTTAAGAAGAAATAAAAACGGAAAACGGTTACAATATAGATAGATAGATGGGATAGGAGAATAAAGTATTGATTTTTTGGTGTTGTTGTTGATTTTTTGAAGTACTTTTTCGCTAGAACGTCAAGATTAGAATGGATAAATACGATTAAACGGAGAGAAGGGTGTCGTCAGAAGATTGATTTGTCAGTGTGAATAAACGAAATATGAATCAAATATTCTCCCTCGTTTCTCTTCTCAATGCACTTCCTGGTCAAGGAGGTCAGTTGTTACGGTTGGCGACTTCTTTTCCGATGGTTGAACCTTGGCGATCTCCTCCATCACTGGAACTGGACCGCTGCAAAAATTGAGAATGATGATTTGGTTGTATCGCTCGGGAGGAGCTTCTAAATAGGATAAGTCGAATCCCGGCTCTTTTTCCAGAATCCAATATATTTCAGGAAGTTCCTATTTGATTTTTTTATGATTCAAGCAGTTCTCCTTATTCTACTTCGTTCACTTTTTGTATACAGTTTTTGAAGCTATTGTACCTCACGTTCCGAAAGATGAGCTGCTTTTTTTTTTCAATTTACATGCTAATTGCTATGCTTAGAAGAAGCTGACAAAGTCATCAACTTCCACTTTTTGAACCCCAAAGCTCAATATCCGCTCTCTCTTACGGTAGTATTACCTGCTCATTCCGGTGATATTGGAAGAGTGTGGGAACACACGGACAGGCGGCTCATTCGGAGAGTTATCCGGTGAGGCAAAAGCAGCGAAACGAGTGGTGCCAACCATTGCGGCGGCAGTCGGAATGGCCAGTGAAAAGGCTAGAAGAAGACTTCCCAGTGTGAACATTCCGAATCCAATCGTCTTCCACAAACGCATCGGATCTTGAAGGATGATCTCCAACTTGTCACGTGGAACATACAATCCACCGTTCTCGTCCTATAAAAATTCTACTCTTTTCAAACACTTCCTGTGAATAGTTTACCTGGAACAGAACGAAACGCTCAATGGATTGTTCGATGTTTCTCTCCTCCTTCCACGTGTATCCAATGCAGATGGTGACGGCTCCAGCGATCAGGAACAACAATCCGATGATGGTGCAGATGCGGCAAAGCAGGAGTCCACGTCGTTGAGCCGGTGGTGGTGGCAACAAGTACCACGCGGCTCCACTCATTGGACCTGGACCACCTTCAAGGTCTTCACCGGTTGGTGTCACATAGAATTGATGGAGGTAGTTCTTGATTCCAAAGTTGCGAGGTGCGCTTACCTAGAAAAAATGACATGATCCCCTGTTCAGAAGTATGGTTATAGGTAGATTATTCTCATCTTCAGATCTACGTCTACAGATCCTTTCCTAAGTCAATCCAGGATTATTTGGTCATAATCCAGACAGACTTTCAAAAAACTAATAATACTTTTGAAGTCTCACACCTCCTCAAACTTTCGAAATCCCTTTTTTTGAAATTAGTCCCGGATTAAAATACGACTTTTCCCCCAAAAAACAAATTTCTGGAAGCCCTATGACAAAGATCGTGTTTCGGTCAGAATAAAAGAGTACTTCCAAGGGTTTTTTGAGGTTTTGGAACTGTAGAATAGTTGGGAATGTGCTCACCTCGTCGACCAGCGCAGAAGGTTTGGCTGTCCCCGGAGGAGACAGCTTCTCCTTTTTGTTGCTACCCAGACGAAATCCGGTCATGTCATGCGGATCTGAAAATGGGAATTTTAGGATTGAGAGTTCCTATCAAAAAATATTCAGAAGAACGTCAACAAAAAAGTGAAAAGCGATTAGAAAACACTCAAAAATAGGTCGGGTCTAAGAGTTCAAGTAATGTGCTCAGTCAAGCGATCCGAGTGACGCATAAAAGGTCTATAAATGGCAATAAAAGAGTGGAAATGGAGGTCTAAGAGACAAAAAAAAGAGAAGGGTTCCGATAGAAAATTGGAGGGTATATACTCTTCAAAGTCTAAATTTAGATCAGAAGAGGAAAGGCAATAAACTCCAATGAAAGGGAGAATAGAAGCTTTGAAATTTCATTCGATGGAAAAAACTAAGAATGGGAAAAAGTAGTTCAAGAAGCTACCAAAATTTTTATGAAGTTTTGTTATAATTTTCATACCGCAAATCCTGTAATAGAAAAACACTATTTCGCAGTTTCCGAATTTTCAAAGCAGTATATCTCATTTGTCTTTAGAGTTATCAAAAAGTTTTCAACTAACAAAATGTTCAAAATGCAATAATCCAAATATGTTGACCACATTTTGAAATTTTCAGGGCTAGTCGAGATATACTGCTTTGAACATGTGGTACTGCGGGGGCTTCTATTAAAGGATTCATGATAGATGGTTGATCAATTTTGTGCAGGATAAAGCGGCAAATACTCAACTGCTATGGGGGAGCCCCAACATAGCAGCATAGCAGTAGCATTTACAACATAGCAGTTTATCACCCCCGGGGGTGATAAACTGCTATGTTGTGAAGTCTATTGTCTGAACTGCTATAATTGGCTCTTCTGCTATGGCAGTTGGTTGCAATTGAGATATATCAGTAGATTTCATAGCAGTTGAGTATCTACCGAATGAAAATCTTCCCTAAAGTTGCTCATCATTCTCTCGATTACTCAAATCCTCCCGTTACCTCTTCCCGAACGACATCTCATTTTTCAACTCCTCCTCCTTGCTCCCTTCACATTTCCCCCCGCAAAAACTGTCATCCATCTATCCAGACACAAACACACAAATCACAAAATGCCAGAGTAAATCAGGAAGTATCCGTTTCCCAAAGAAAGGCTAAGAAAGACGACGAAATTGGTGGGACACGGACGAAGATTTGAGACGACGTTTATGTTTATTGGGGACCGAAAGACGGGGAAAACCGAAAGAGAGCATTCGTTTTCCAATTCCGTGTACGTATGGATGTATGCTCCCTGACGTCATCTGACGTTTTTTTCCTAGGGTGGTGTCGAAAAAAGGTCGTGAAATGGAATGGAAAAGATTTCAAAAAGGATGGAAAGACGTGGCATTTGATGACAGAAGGATTAAGAAAAAAATTGTTTGAGCAACAAAATATCGAAGAAATCAGATGGAGATGAAGCTAGAATGTAGGAAAATTGATCCCATTAGATACTTTACTACCCACTCTATATTCAATTATGAAACGTAGAAAGTAGTTTCCCGAAATTGAATTCCCCAACTTTAGTTTAATTTTCAAGAGCATCAAAGTTCAGTTTCTCATAGTTTCATTTATTTTTCCTATGAATTCAAATAATATGATTGCCCAGACATCTCTTTGTTCTAGTACATTCTCATTACTCTTTCTCTAGACAATTCCCAAAGCAAAAAAGATTCGTCTGAATAATATATAATTGTCTGGGAGAAATTAAAGAATCAGGTTAGACACCATCACATCATAGTGTGATCTGTGAGTCTTGGGGAGAAAAAAAGGCTTCAGATGAGAAATTATCCGGGGGGAGCAATAAATCAACGGTTTGTTGGTCATAGAAATGAAGCGAATGATCTGGCAAACTGGGGAAGTTGTGAGAAAAAAAACCTAAATTTGTCATGATTCACATGATCTTCAAAGAAAATGATTTCTGATATCATTGTAATGGTTTGAGATTTCAAGCAGGTCAAAATCCAAAAACTAAGGGCAAACTCTCTCTAACCAGTGATTCTATAAGTTTCCTGTCTTGATATATTGGAGATTCAGTTCAAAATCACGTTTGATAGCTGGATGGACGAATTTGGAGTTCTCCAACAACCTAGTCTTTGTCAGAAACAGATCAATTGAAGATTTAAGATCACTTTAGGATGATGTCTTTGTCTTAAAAGTCAAAAATTTCTTGAACTAGAAGCTAGGGCGATTGGCTCAGGACGAATTTTGAGTGTTCAACTTCCTTCGTCAGAAACAGATCAGAAAATACATTCTAGTTCACTCAAGTACAAAAAGAGACTCTGTTACAAAGTATAAAGTATTCTCATTTCCTTATTCAAAAGAATTCTTAAAATTGTTTGTGCTGCCCTTCAAGAATAATGAAGGAAGAAGGAGCAGCAGGAAAATGATGATGGATGAAGAAATGAAATGAAGGACGAAAAAGAATAGTAGTGTGTGTGGTGCTCATTGAGCACACACACATACATCTTCTGCTTTTGATGGCGTCGGAGGAGAAGGGGAGAGGGGGAGGAGGACTAGAAATTGAGCAAGATAGAGACGGAGAGGGAGAGAAAGGAATGTTGACGCGGAGCTCTAGAAGAGGGCGATGAAGAAGAAGAAGATGGAGAAAAAAGAGTGACGTGAGGCGAGGGAGCACAAAATATCCAGAAATGGGAAAGGGGGAGGGGGTTATACTGGAGCGCTGTATTGATTGTTTTTTGAGAATAAGATTGGATTTCTGAAGGAACCCTTTAATAGAGTTGTAAATATGACATGCAACACTATTAGAGGTTTTCAGACCATTAGACTTGATTTTGGAACTCCACCTTATTTGATCCTTAATCCTGTGAATCCTGTAACATAGGCTCATAGAGTACTGTAGGTTCAGAGCAGTAGTCAACGGAAGAAATGTTTAGCAAAGTATGCTAAATATTTCACTTGTTGACAATTTTTTGATAACTTCAAAGGTGACCGAGATATGTTGCTTGGAACATGCCGTACTGGGTGTGTCTAGTTATAGGGTTTACAGTAGTACTGGACCTAGATGCTACCAGGCCTCAGAGCTCCCAGTTGAGGCTCAGACTGGTTTTTTGCGCAGAATATAAAAGTTTTCAAGTTTTCAGGTATTTCGGAAATACCCGGTTCTAATGTGGCCAGTTATAAACGAAGTGAAACCGGGAGCCGTCATTTTTGAACTGGTAAAATGAATCCAAAAAGTTCAATATGAAACTTTTTGATCTTCAGCTTGGCTCACATTCCATCACGTTATGAAAAAGTACTGCACCTTATTTGTTTCAAAACTCTTCAGCTTTCAACAAATGGGTTGAAATTTCAGGTGTCACTTACTGAATTATTAAAATGAGGACAGGTGAAATCATTGAAATGACATTTTCAACTAAACAACACATCATTTTCAAAAATCAGCAATCAAAATGTTACTGACATCATTATAAATTTCATACTTTTTCAGATTTTTTTTGAAATGGCTTCTGGAAATATCGAGAGCCTGAGCTAAAAAGCTAATCCTCTGACAAAAAACTGGATTACCTATTCATGAGAGAAAAAGTGATTGTGGTGGTGGGAGTGGGGGTGGGGCTGCCAGATCACCACCCTCATCTCGTTACCTCATTCTCAGAAATATTTTGATAAATGTCATGTATTGAATCAGAATTGTGGTATATTATGCTGACTAACGAGCTTATCAGTGGGTTGAGAATGAGGAAAACAAGTTATGGTTGAATGGGTTTTGGGAACTATTGGTGACACATTTGGAGGGGAAGGAATCAAAAATAAGACTAGTTAGGAACAGAGAGAAGTGATAATGAGTAACATCAGACAATGGATGACGTGGGAAAGAATAGTATCGAAGTCTAGACTTGAGATTCCTAAGGGGCCTGATGTCTGAAAGACTCAATCCCAGACTGTTATCAAACCTCCAGATATATATACATATGTTATATACCGTCCCGTTCGTTCATCAAATACCAAACCACAATTCTACCCAGACTATAATTTTCACGAGAACAATTATGAAGGAACAGTCATCCCTTGCTGCTCATCAAGTGAAAACAAAGAGTCAGAGCACACCTCCAGTACCCGAACGATGACAACAACGAAATCATAAATTAACGAAGAGATCTGTGGTGTGATTTGATGTTAGATGCAGTTATTTTATGATGAGTAGTGTCTAGAAGCTACAGTAATCTGAGGGTTATGACTAACTAAAACGACCACGAAAGTCTAGCTATAGGCCTTCGGCTATTCCACAATTATAAATGTTTTCTAGCTACAGTAATTTTGTTAATCTCCTAATCTACTACAATTTGAAGTTACTAAAATCCCAGCTCATTTTCAGATGTTTCCTTCATCTACTATTGCAATGTAGACACATGGTTGACTGAAACTACCACTAAAGTCTAGCTATAGGACACCGTAGGTTGAAAACTATAACAAATTATTCCTTCATTTTATTTACCGTAATACGATACGCTTCCTGATTTGCTATCTCAACAACTAAATACAAAAACCTTTATCCAATTAGATCCTACAAGAAAATGCAGCTCGTTCAAGCCTTAAATACCACAAAATCAGCTAGAAACTACAAAAAATTCTCTCGAAAAATCAGGGACTTCTGTCAGAAACTGAATCAAAGTCACGTTTCTGTTCGAAAACTCCCGAACTGGAAAACCAATTGAATCACTTGGCATCATTCAATTTCCGTTTCCACTAATCTCCATTTTATACATAAGGTTAATCCAATTCTAAACGACTCATACATGCTATTTGGAGGGTTTCCTGAAATCATTCCGTCGGATTAAATAAAGTTGGTTTCATCACTTTGGACGTCATAAAGAGTTATATTTGAAGGTGTTTGATTGGTTAAAAGGATAGAAAGTGATCATATCCGGATACACATCATTTAGGCGGATGATATGGGTTAAATATAGAGAGATTGCATAAGGGTGCATGAAACAAAATAATAATAATGACAGAAACTGAAATAAGAAGGAGAATTTCAGGAAAATCTTAAAGAGAGTCAAGTGGAAATGGAGGTTCTTCATTCGGAAGAGATCTGATTCTGAATCTGAATTCAAAAATGAGGAGACTGCGTCTTCTGGATTGAACGGATAATGAATAATTACCGGTATTTATGGATTCTAATTTCAAATGCCTATCATTTTTTGATTGATTTATGTGAATGAAAGATGAAGATGAAGAAGCTGATAGAAGTAAAGTTTTAAAAAACTGGGCACATTTTGACAAACCAAGGTCTATCATTTTTGTTCAATCGAGATAGAAGGAACTCTGATATTGTGAATTTGGCTAAAAAGGAACTCAAACTTGACACCCTACTGGATTCGTTGCTCCGGATCTTGGTCATGACGAAAAAGGTAAAGAAACTCTCTCGAGAATGCTAATCTCCGGTAAAACAATACATTTGTTGGTGGATTGAATAGGTCTGAACCATCAACTAACGGATCCCGCCCTCATACAAATTTCACAAACAGATGACTAACCAATTAAACCATAATATTTACATTCCAAATTGTATGGATATCCCATTGTTTTTTTGTGTGAACAGATACAATTCCTGCGATCTCAGTGCACATCGGATGTTCCGGGTGATTCTTATAAGATGGTTCGATGAATAATTTATTGAGAGGACTACGGTATATCTGACTTACGCAGCAACCTTAAGCCAGAGCACTAGGCTAGTTTGCTTCGCGAGACTAGACGTTTCGCAACAGATAAAAAGGGTTACAGGGAGTCATACATACATTCCTAGCTATCGCAAACCAGTTGCGAAACGTCACATTTTCAAAAAGTCTAGTAGCGGAGTGTGCCAAATAGTCAGAGAGCAGAAAAATAATATAAATTGTTGGAGCACCTTACTGAAGTCAAACTTTGTTCTGGTACAGTGGGATGTTTCAAAAAAGTTTCCAAAAATTCAGAGCAACTTGGCAATTCAGGTTATTATGGATTATGGAACAAAGGTACACTGAAAAATATATAGTGACCAAAACTAAGGCTGCAAATTCAATCAAACCAAGTTCATGAGTGTAATGTTTCCAACAACTCTTAACTAGATATATGTGTTTTGAATCATCCTCAATCAAACACTCATCCTCCGGAAACATCACATTAATTTTTGATTTCTCTCACCTTGCAAGCTCCTTCCCAAGGGCAGCTGTAGGCTACAACCAATTTATATTTCAAAACAACAGCTCTCCGTTAAGCACACCTTAACTGGCAACAAAGTTCTCAAAAACGTACTCAGAAATCGAAAATAAAGCGGATCAATTTTCAAGTGTACAAGACTACGAAATTCAAGCTTCTCCTCCTCTCAAATCTCCAAAAAAAGTGTTCAGTCGTATAGCTGCATTGACTAAAAAAGGAGAAGGAGTAGTATAGAAAGAGGAGGAGGTGGTCAACTTGTGTCCCTTCGTGTCCCTTGTTTTTCATTTGTGTCCCCCTAAAAAAAGAAGGCGGGTTTTTTTTCGTTATAAGAAATTAAAGGAAGAAGTACCTGCCAATTTCAGGCGGTACGAGGCGGATAACGGTAAATATTTTGTGTGGGACAGCGAAGGGAATATTATGACCTGTTCTGAGAAATGAGGAGACTAGTACGATTTCTATTCTGAGGTGGTGGGTTGGGAATTGAGAACTGAGTGGTGACCGGGTAGGCGGGGAATTCAAATGCGAGATTTCTAGATGCTTCAGAACCTCTGATCAGCAAATGCTATCAGGCTGACTTGAGTTCGCGTTTGAAGCCTTGAAATCTACGTTCACAAAATTATTGTGCAAACAGGATATGTACAGAAAGCGAAACAAAGCAATTTGAACTAACGTATTTTCTCTATACTAAACGGCAAGTTCTGGCTTTGTGTGTCCCGCACGTATCACTGAATAACTTTTGAGACCCTGAACCATTTGGTACCATACCGAGCGCTTTTATTCTATAACATTTGGAGCTTTGAGTAGTACTAAAAAAATTGAGTACTGTAGGTTTACGGTAGCTGCAGTAACTCCATTTTCGAAAATGTGCTCAGATTGAACGGAATCGTTCCAATTTTTGCATGTATTGTATCTGCGTGACCCCAACAGTAAGCAAACAAAAAATGGTGAAGATTACGGAAGGTACTGTAAGCCGAGAACTTCACTGGCGAGTGCTCTAGCAGAAGGCTTCCCGAACATTCTGGAGTCTTCCAGAAGAATCTGTCCAAATACGGTATATTGGCGGGTGTTAATTGAAAGCGGTCTGATAATTTTGACATTAATTTTCATATCTAGTGATTCCAGAATTTTCAGGAAAAGGAATTCTAGGCGCCCAAATGTCCGGATGTCCACTATTTCTCAAAGAATTTATTGCTTGGTTTGAAAAAAAAAGAGCCTTGAATACTCTGAGATTTCCTGACTTCTTCAGAACTCAAATGAGATTTTATGTTCATTCACTTCCAGCCCAACCACCAATTCGTATATCCGTTCCCTCCCCCAATTCAATTTCTCAATGCTCCTAAAAAAGAAGTGAAACCAAGAAAACAACAAAAACGTAAAGCTGGAGAAAACACAAAATAAGAAAATAAAAACTGGAAAAGACACGACTAAAAGTGGCGACTACAATTAGAAGATGAAGAAGGAGAAGGAGAAGTAAACAAGATGATTCAACTCATAAAAAGAGGAAAAGCTCAGAAGGAAAGGGGAAAAGTCGAAAAGTGGATAAGTGGTTAAATGTGTGAGAAAATGAGTTGAGGAATTATTTATGGAGAGTGTTTTTAAAACATCGAAAATAGATGGGTAGAAAAAGAAGGAAATAACAAAAAATAATGAGAAGTGGTTCCGGGTTTTTGAGGATATCCGGGCTCTTGGGATTTCAGAATTCTCCGAAGATTTTCAATTTAACATTGAAAAAAATCAATATTTCACAAATAATTTATTCATCAAAGTGTCTAAAGCTCTAAATATATTGAATGGTATCAGATAACACAGAATGAGTTTTACACGTCACAAAATTTGGAAGGATTCTCTTTAGGTTAGGGGAATTGGAACATGAGAAGGAGAAGGAAAAACATGAGATATTGAGATACGAAGTATTATAAAATACATTCTTGAAAGGAAAAAATTGGAAAACGAAAAAATAATTGCACTGGTTAAAGCTCTTGGAATGGAGGAGGATGAGAGAAGGAAGTGGGGGAGGGTGGGTTGTTTGAAAAAAAAGTGATTGGATATTTTTAGAAGTCGGTGTTTTACATCATCAAATGTGAGTTCCGAACGTCATAATAGCCACGTGATGGGTCTCGTTTTAGACCGCCGCCACTGCTTCGAGAGGATGGAGCCGTGTTGGAGAGATGGATCTGCAAAGATTCAGGAGAGTTTTTGTCTAGAGGAATGAGATTTGAAAAAGAGCTATAGGCCCCGGTTGTTTTTATATCAAGTTTGAGGAAACAACCCGAATATCTAGTTTTTCTAGCTTCTCTGGAGTAGGCTTCTAGAGTTGTGAGAGAAGGAATCGAGACATTCCAAACTTTTTCGTTATTTTTTCTGAAAAAAAAGTCATCCCATCAGAGAAAACCGCTTTCATTCCCTGTTATTTGGAAGGTTTATCTGGCGGTACTAAAAAAACATTTGTGCAGAAATAAGTCATTTCGAAATGAGGAAAATTCTGAAACATGTCGGAAACAAAATACGGAAGAAATCTCTAACTTTTCTTTATTGAAAATACGCGCCTTGCATCATTTGGAAATATGAAAATGATACAGTAATGCTTTCATCGTGGCGAGACCCACACTGCGCTTTTTTTTTGTTCAACTCCAATTAGGATCTTCCTTGATCTTCATACTGCCGTTCAGTTCATATATGCTCCCCAATTGTTAACTCACCGACGGATCAATATAGAAAGGTCTGAAGTAATGCGTCCTCTTCCTATCATACAATGTCCGGAACTTTGTACAATTCAGATACACCAGAATAAAAATAGCAATCGCCAAAATCACGAGAATAGAAATCTTGGCAATCGTCATGACGGTACTCCAATACGTATCTGTATTCTGATACAAAAGAGGCAATTTGTTGGTGAATCTGACAGGGGAGAGCTGAATGACTTCAGAAATTTGTTCGTTCTTCTCGAATCGACTAACATCATCCCAATTATAATTGTGAGGGTTCTGAAAGTGACATGTTTTTGCTTTTTTTCTGTTTTTGAAGATTTTGGGAAATGAGGTGACAAAAACAAAAATATTCATACCCTGATTTGTGACGAATTGAAAACACAGAATCTCATCCCATAAGTTGTATTCATATCGATCGTTTGATTCACATGGAAGATGAATGGTTCAGTTGAGAATACCGAGGATTTCAGAACCGTCTGGAAGTTCATTTACAGATATCTTCCTCTTTTCAAAATCTCACCTGAATCATCACCACAATCTTACTTCTCTGTGTATCATTGAACTCAATATTTGTCTCATTATTCTCTTTCTCTGCCAACACATTCACTTTTCCAAACTCCACAAACAGTTTATCGACACTCTCTGCATGCTCAATATGATACAACGCATCACTTCTCCTGACCATTATATTCCCACTTTCAGAATCCCACGTGGCATTGATTTCTCGTCGTGGAAGACAGATTGTATGGAGCATTGTTTCCCGACTTGCACATACTCCATTGATGAGGCGGGCGTGGGTGGCGGCGGGGCAGATGCATCTGGAAAACGAATTTTGTAGTAGGGAATTCATAAAAAAACTTATATAAATAACTTACGTCTTTCGATCTTCACACCCAAATTCACAAACGACTCCTGTACTCAACAAGCACTTCTTTGCCTTCTCGTGATGTCGAACTTCACTGGAGTTACCGACCAAGTTTGTCAACTGAAACACTAAGTTGATTGCGGATAAACATACACACAGACTCACCGAATCTTGCAACTGTTTTGCAGCTTCTTCCAGTCGTTTCTCCAGCTCTCTATCGATTTGATCCACTGCCTCTGCTGTTTTATTATTCATCTTCTCACTTCCATTTTTGACGGATTCCTCGATTGCTTTTTCCAGGTTTTCCACGGATTTTTCGATTTCCTCACTCAGAATTCTTCGAGATGTTTCAGTATGAGGGCTCGTTGTGGTTGACTCTTCTGTAGTGGTGGAAGGGGCCATAGTTGATGTTGGAACAGGAGATGTTGATGGCGCAGTCGTTGTTACTTCTTCTGGTTTAGTGGGAGCTTCAGTTGGTACCAGCTTTGGAGTAGTTGTTGTTGGCTTTTCTGTTTTTTGAACCATCGTAGTTTTCACTTCTTCTTCTGAATCGTCTCCAAGGGTCTTCTTATTGATCTCCTCGGCTTTCTCCAAATTGATTGGAGAGTCTGTGGAGTGTCTCTGAAATACACATCTTAGTTCAGTTTGTCTTCATTTTCTCTTAACCCACCGTTCCACTCTTCACTTTAACATGTGGCTCATTTCGAATTCCATTTGAAGAAACCGATAAATCAGTTTCCATTCTGTATACTGTAGATGTTTGAGCTCTCGGAGAAGCAGTGGATATTGTGGTTTCTGTCTTTTTCGGTGGAGTTTTATCCTTCCAATCCTTTTCAAGGACTGTTGAGCCGATGATTGGACCACAGTCGCCGCAGCCATGTGTTTCTGAAAAGAAGAGGGAGTGGGAATGAATGTGGTTTGTTGAGAGCTTACGTGAAGTTTTGCAGCTGGAACATTGGAAAGGAATCACTTGGATAACTCCGAATTTTGGACGTTTTCTCTTTTTGGATAGAATTGCGCAGACCTGAACGAAAACCAAATCGAAGGAGCAGATACGGATTCTGTATTCTGATTCTCACCTGAACTCCAAAATCCTCATCCTCCGGAATATCCAAACTGAAACTCGACAATGATCCATCCACCCTGACTTCTCTCTTTGCTGCCAACTGCCACGTCACAAACGGAGCAACTCCTTTTGATTCAGCTGGTCCGTATCTCACATGATAGTATAGCGGAGCTCTTTCAGGAGTTTGCCAGGTGATTTTTGCTTTTCCATGGTCTCCGGAAACATTTACAGTCTCGAAACAAACTGGATTCGATTCTGGAATTCAGATCAATTTGTAAAGAGTCCAAACTTCAAAAAAGATGAGTTACCTTTGCTACAAACGTCCAAATTTGGATTCTTCGAGCAGTCTATCTCAATATTCTTTTGTATATTGAATGGTTCCAATCGTACACATCTCGGAAGCATTCTCACTTCCACCCACATCCTGCATCTAGCTTCTAGGACTGATGGAGGTAACCAGACCGCCAATCTTCCTCCTCCTTTCACAATTTCGATTCTTGGAGTTGGAATTTCCCCTTCCGGAGTGCTACACTGAATAGGATAGAGTGCTGGAGACTCGTAACTGTAGATGTCTCCATCAATGTATCCAGATGGAAGAGACCATTTCACATAGAGTTTCAGATCTTCCGATGAGTTTTGGGTGACACGTGGCATTTCAATGGAGATCTGAAAAGATTTCCTATTTCATATTTCCCTTTCTTCCAGCTTCTCCCCCTTTTCCCTAGAATATCCGGTCTCTCTCTCCCTCCCTACCTGCTGTTGTGTCAAAATAAACGGTGGTAATTGAACCGGAATTGGTTGTGGACGAATAATGTCGAAGATGTCCGAAGGGTTTGAACTACGCACGACAATAATCACCCGGAATTGGTAATCACGGCACGGATCGAGAATGCTGAATGTGGCTTCCGGTTTTGATGAAGCACCCTGAAATTGGATTGGAATTGAGGGTGATGAAGTGGTGGAGGAGGAGGAATAGTTCTTAATCTTTTGGAGGGTGATAATTAATTGAACTTGCGGATTGGAACCGAAAGTACAATAATTGATTCCAACAGTTTGAAAATGTAGAAGTCAAAAATTGCAAAGCTGAAAGCATAACGGAATTTAATTGCGAATATTATCGAAAACCCTGTAATAGAGTTATAGCCGATTTTGATCATGTAAAGCTGTTTCGAAATTAGAGAAAAAACTATGAGGTTGTGAATTGAAAAACCTTCTATACATTGGTATAATTACCATATAGGATTGAATCAGAGAATTGATGTCAAAAACCGAGAAATAGTTTTTTCGATCTACAAAATCATTCTTCAGATTGAGTTTTTCCTGAGAATTGGCTTTTAGGAATAAGAACTGACTGCTATGAACCAAGAATCGAGATATGCTCTTTTGAACTGGATGAAATTCAATAACAGGATTTACGGTAAGATATCTGGTCTGTTTGAAAGACATGGTGATTTCAGGATTGCTTTAATAAACAAACAACTTTTCCGACCTCTCATATACTCACCGCAAAATTCCAGTTATCCGGCTCTGTGGATATTGTCGAATACTCAAACACGTAAGCAAACGCTGCAGGCTGGGGCTCAATGGATACCCGGATCATGTGAGCATCCACGTATTCTGACTTGGTTTTTGGGATTGTTGGAGATACTTCAGCTGAAAAAAGCTTTCTAGGATCAGTAGCGAAAAGGAGGATACCTGATTGAAGATCAGCTTCGAACTTGGTGCAATTGGATGGGTCCCGAGAAATCGGACAGTTGCATGTGGAGGCTGAGGGCTGAAACTCAATTTTTTATTCGGTTTTTTGGCTCTTCCTTCAACTTTTTGTTTGTTTTCCCCTGAATCCACAATTTCGATCTAATCGTCTCACTTCTAAAAACCTTAATCCACTTATTCAATCTTCCTCATTTTCCCTCCTTCTCCACCTTTTTCCCCCCGCAACAAATTCGTCTTGAGACTTTTAGAAGAGAGATGACCCGCGATAATTTGACCTGTTCTTTTCGCTTTTTTTTACTCTTCTCGCTCTAATCCATCTTCTAGTTTCACTTTAAGAGGACATCCAGAAGGAGGAGGAGGACAGGAAAATAGGTGATGACAAATCGTTTAACCCTTTTTAAGGATCGGTATTAATAGCCCATGACAGGTAGGCGAATATAGGGATAGGAGAGAGGTGTAGAAGCTAGGATGGCTTTTTGGACTAGAGGTATTGGCTACAAGCTTTTTTTGGAAGATCCTGCTGAACCTAAAAAGCCCTCTGAAAAAATGAGAATACCGTAAATTCTGTAGTAGAGGTCCACCCAGTTCAGTATGTTCAGAAGAGCAAATATCGGTTGTCTTGGAAACTATCAAAAAGTTTTTGATTAATGAAGTGTTCAAAATGTTTAGATAAACATTTTTTTTAGTTGACCGCTTATTGAAAATTTCAGAGACAATCGAAATATGCGACATACAGTAATAAGTGAGCCTTGATTTCAGGACTTACGGTAACATATACTACTTCAGACTTTTCAATCTTGAACTAAAGATGAAAATTCGTTCTACTTGTTTCCCTATTTTCCACTTACCGTTCCAGATTGCATGCAAAGAGCGAAACACTCCAAAGAACACTTGGTTTTCGAGTGTGGTTCTGATGTGGATAGAGGGATGAGGAAGAGGAAAAAAACGGAAATTACGCGTCGAAGTTTCCATCGTCTGATGTTGAATCTGGCATCTTCGGATTTAGTTCCCATGTCTGGAAAATTGAGGCAAACAAAATGTTAAAAAATCGAGGAATATTTAACGAGAGAAAGTAGATTTTGTGTTCTTGACATTGGCAAATAGCCGATGAGCAAGCTGATCTCGGACCTCGAAAAACAAATGAAACAGAAAAAGCTGTTTCTTTCTCAGCTCAAATTCCAGATATCAAAAGTGCTGGAATTGCGTTCTCACAAAATCCGAACATGATTTCAGAATAAAGAGTTTATCTCTAATAGAGTTGCCCAAAACACCGCCAACGCGGATCATCATGTTTTCTTTACTACATGAATTGCTAGTTGAAAGACTACGTTAGAGAATGCAACACCACGCTTCTACTATTATGAGTTCAGTGAACGGTACTCTTTTCGGATTACTGTAACGCCTCCTGCCTGGAACCGAACTCCTCTCAGAAGCTGCGAACAACAATACGAAAAAGTAAGAATCTACTTTTTCTTATTTTCTTTCAACTGACGATGGGGATCAGACGTTTCAATAGCCAACGATCTCCACCCAAAAAGTCATACAGACACACACACAAAACTACTACTTTTAGCAAAAGAGAGATCGAAAGAAAAGTAGTGAAGAGACCGGTCAAGCGAAGAAGTAGAAGAAGAGAAGGAGGAGGAGAAGATTTGAGGAAAAAAGGAAAAATGAACGAAGAAAAGTAAATGTTACGGTTGTGTTGGCATAAAAGGGGGTGCGGTTCTTTCTCGGTGTTTTGGGATATCTAGGGATGTATAGGGGGCTGTAAAGCATATTGGGAATGAAAAATGGATAAATAAGAACAGATTGAAGTTTGAGAACAAGTGGATAAACACAAAAAAGTTGAGGGTTCTGGGTGCTGAAAATGATTTAGGATAGTGAACATTGTAATGATAAAACTTCTGATTTTCAGCGATGAACAAAAGATCATTTTGATTTCAGTCGTCTAATTTTGTTATAGGGTTTTGTTTATAAAATTTCCTAAAGATTTAGAAACCCAGAGAGAAAGAAGGTGAAAAAAAATAACTTGGGATTTTTCTTGGAGTTGTAGAATACAAATAATTCTAAAATCTGTTCAGAAGGTACTCTTGTGAGGTTTAAAAACAATATGTATTCAGATGAATGTTGCAGAAATTCTAAAAATGTGGGTGTGACTAGGGATCGGTGGCTCTTCAGTTAGGTAAGGGGAGCGGATACTCAGCACTGCAATCAGTACTTGCTACCTACAAATTTCTCTTGACCCAGCTACGTGGACTCGTTAGGTCAGACTCCGAAGATTTTAGTTGAAATATTTGAGAACCAAAATCAGGAACACTGGAGGATAGGTAAACTATGACAGGACTCTAATGGGGGTTCTTAATGATGCTCAATACAGAAACTGGTCAAAACATAAGCGAGGGAAAAAAGTGAGAAAAGGAAAAAAAGCTTCTTTATTGAAGATGAAAAGGAGAGCTTCAAATTA
The DNA here is from genome assembly GCA_000143925.2 of Caenorhabditis brenneri. NCBI lineage: Eukaryota > Metazoa > Nematoda > Chromadorea > Rhabditida > Rhabditidae > Caenorhabditis > Caenorhabditis brenneri. Next base: position 325,976 of record GL379858.1, read on the forward strand.
TAGGATTCTCAGCATTGAGATGTTCAGAAGGCTCCTCTTCCATACATCTGAAGACATTCGAAAGTATGTACGGCAGTAAGAAAAAAGAAATTCTCCGAAATGTTTTCGGAATAAAAATAATTAGTATTCAGAAAACAATAAGGAAATCTCGATGTCATCTCTCTCGAATGTGATGAGCGAGTTAAAACTAGGAAAATGAGGGAAAACACTGGATAGAAAAATGAGCGGAGGAGGAGGGAAATCGGGACAGTTTTGACAGTAAAAGTCGGGCGCACTTCTTCTTCTTCTTCTTTGCTTTCTTGGCGCATTTTGTCTGTCCTAAATTCGAAACGATTAATTGCTGCTTACGTCTTCAGCCTCCCTCCCCTCTTCACTATAAGAATTCAATTCATATTTTTAGTGTCACTTTAGAAGAAAACGGTAGAAGGGGAGGAAGAGGACGTTCCGACGGTCACTTAGTGACAGTAGGAGGACATGGTGTAATAAGAATGGACTTAACTTTCAAGTGGAGAAAAGGGGATAGAAAAAGTGGAAGGAGGAGGAAGAGATTGAAAATCTTCAGGAAGAAGAAGTTGTTGTAACGGTGGATGAGTCAAACTACAATTATTGCTTTGAAAGCATTTGAGATGAGTTGACCTAGGGAAGATAAGTTACTGTAGAGTTGAAAAAAAGATGATGAAAACTTTATTTTGAATTATCAGGGAATTGATAGGTACGGTTTAAAAATTGAGAATGCTCCAATTTTATTGAACTAGCTGGCATAAATTTTACTATTCATTTCGGCTGGATTAGAATATTCATAACCGAGATGAAAGATAGTTCGTGATTTGACCATTTTGCTAGCTGCTAGCTGATAGGTGAAGACCGACATCTTTGAGAATATTCAACATTGTTCATAATGGAAAATAGGGTTCAGAATCCGAAAAAAGAAAAAAACATTACCTTTCAAAAGTTTTCTCTTATTTTTTCTATTGATTTTAGCTAAATCAGGTTGACTTCAAGAACGGAACGCAAAAACATACCTTTGTCTAGTGCTCTAGAAAGGAAATCGATCGCTCTTTGCTGAAACTTTAAAACATTTTCAAGAGCCCTTTATTGAACCGGCTCTAGCTGCCCTGGGAGCCACCGTACAAAATAGTTGTTATTAGGGAGGCGCGTGGCCGCCCTAGATGGAACAACTAACGTGATGAACTCTACACGTCACTAGAACCGTGGTCTATCGAACTGAACTATTCTTTGTATTCCTTATTATTCTCGTCTTCTCTAATAAACCTTCTCTTGGTATCATCTAAGGACTCTACATTTGGCGATCAGGATAGTTTTAGTAAGTTTGTCTCAATATGGCAAATGTTGAAGCAATGGGGGATGTTTTGCGGGGCATATTGGAGCAGCTAGCAAAAAGCAATGAGATTTCTCAAGCATTGATAGCTGAAAACCGCGCGTTGAAAGAAATGCATGCGGCGTCTCCAGTTCTTGCCGCTTCTCCCTCCACAGAAATGGTCCGCGCGCAAGCCGGCGGTCACCGCACTGTGTCAAATGCGAAGTTAATGGGCGACTTGGCACGTCGACTCCCAAAATACGCATACAGCGTAACAGAACCGGATTCGTTCAAAAAATGGATCG